>BQNB010020574.1:2182-32036 GCA_026074375.1 Tanacetum coccineum
AAATAAAATTTTAAAATTTTAAAAAAAAGTAAAATATACGAATAATAATGTCAAACAGTATATTTTTTTAAGTTTTTGAAAGAAAATTTAATTTTTTTCACGAATAATAACGTAATTTTTTTTAAATTTAAAAAGTATGAAAAAATTAAGATTTTAAAACGGGCGAAATTTTTTTCTAAAATTTTAAAATTTTTGACGAATAATAATGTAAAAAAATATTTTTTTTTAAAAATTTAAAAAAAAGAAAAAATAAAATTTTTAAAGTAAAGGTTCACCATACATCCCTGTGGCAGCAAAAAGACAACTATACCCTCCTTTTAGACCTTCGTTAGTATTTAACGAAATTTTTTTTGCACCATTAGTCCAAGGGATGTATCGTGCCTCAAAACATTGATGGAGGGATGTGTTTTGGGCAAATTTTTAACGAGAGACGTGAGACAGTTTTTTGAGAAACCACAGGGATGATTTTTGCACTTTACTCTTATTAGAAATTATCTTGTTTTTTCTTATGAATTTAATAACATTATAAAAAGCTTTTATTGCAGGGTACCTGCGCATTACAGCGGCGGACACCTTATAATCCAAATTTTTGTTAAGCGATTATATGTTTCTCACGATGCTAACTTTACACATATAGATAGCTTGAGGAAACAACTTTACCGCACACTATTTCATAAAAAAATAGCTAACAACCCGTGCATCACGGAGCAACGATGATACGAAAACGGTGGTCACAACTATTGCTAGTTGTTTTAGACGTGCAATTTTTTATACAGTAACATTTAAACATAGAGAGTAGCGATTTTAGTGCCATCTGATGGTGTTTATATTGCTAAGTTGTGGTCGTAAATAGTAGTCCATTGCATGGTCGAAAAATGTGGTGGAGTCTAACTACATAAAAGATTGATTTATATGACCCGCTTAATGTCATGTAAATTTCATTTAGTGGTGTTTAAAGAAGAAAAAAAGATTAGATGATTTATGCATTATCATTTTGTATCATGTGTTATATTAAGTTTATTTTGAGTGAGTGATATTTTAAAAATGTCATTAATTAATTATAAATTTCATTTAATTATGTTTTAAAAAGGAAAAAAATGATAAGATGATTTATGCATTATTGTTTTGTATCATGTAATATATTAATTGTACTTTTTTAGTAAGAATGTTGATCAATTTTTTATTATCTACGTTGTAGATATGATATGTTTGCGTACTTAAAGATTTGGTCATGTATTGACTTTATATAGTGGCTAGGTTGATGAGGGGTTGAATATATACTAGCCGGGTATCCGCGCAATGCGGCGGCGGGTAGCCGTGTGATTATATTTTTCGGCAATAGCAATGTCTATTTGATTAATTGCATTTATAGAAGGAAAAAAATGTTCAACAAAGGTTATTATTGAAAGAGTAAAGTGCAAAAATCATCCTTCTGGTTTCTCAAAAAACTGTCTCACGTCCCTCGTTAAAAATTTGCCCAAAACACATCCCTCCGTCAATATTTTGAGGCACGATACATCCCTTGGACTAACGGTGCAAATTTTTTTCCATTAAATACTAACGAATGTCTAAAAGGAGGGTATAGTTGTCTTTTTGCTGCCACAGAGATATATGGTGAACCTTTACTTTAAATTACTCACTATTCTCTCATCTCATAAAATATCATCACACCCCACTCATCACCGACGGCCCTACACGGACGCCACAGCCGATGTTTGTGTACCGGACGCACAGTCGCTGTTGTCGCCGGCTTCCTCGCCATCGTTTTTGCTGATCTCTCGCAGGAATTGACCGGCTTACTCCACTGCGACTCCCCTTCTTTAACTTGATCACCATTGCTGCAACGCTGCTACCTTATCAACTTGATGCACATGGTGTATCTCTTTCTCTCTTTGTTTCATGGGCTCGCTGTTTCTTTGGTGAGTTTTTATTACTTTTTCATCAGTCTCATTTTATGATCTATAAAACCAAGTTACATCCTCTAACCTTAGACTTGTAACAACTGAAAAAAAATAACAGCTCTCCAAAATTGCTACTAATCATGCCTTAATAATGCAAACATCTTACATATCCTTACAAAATGCCTACTATAAATAATGTCACACTGTAAATAGGTACAATCATTAGTCTCCTATCTACTTTATAAAGCATTTAACTCATTCTATTTTTAGAAGTCTTAAAATTTTAAATAAAAAATATTACTTTAATGGATAGATGTAAAACATTAGAAGAATGTACATCTTACACTTTAAAGCCTTTAAAAAATCCTTTATTGCCAACAACTTGTAACACACCTAAACATGTAACAAAACAATTAAATGGTAAAGCGGTAATGGCTATTACGTTTTTTTAATACAGTCAACTTGTAACTACTAACATTGATATTGTCATCGATTCAGTCAAATTGTAACTGTTAATTCATGTGGGCCTATTTAAAGCGTCATTAAACATATTTAAGTGTTAAACCCCTCAATCAAATACGAGTACTAAAAAACTACACACTATCAAATATTCATTACAGCATTTTTCATCACTCTATTTTTTTCTCTCTTAAAACACAAACACTTTTTCTCTTTATGTATAAAGTATTTAGCCCGTCTATTTTTAGATGCTTAAAAATTAAGTAAAAAATATTACTGCTATTGGGAAAGATGGTAAACCATTAGAAACTATCCTATACACATTTAAACGCCTTTAAAATTATTAATAGCCAAAACTTGTATACACCCCAAAAAACATGTACAAAAACCAATTAATGAGTAAAGTTGTAATGGCCCATAACGTTTTTTAAAACAGTCAACTTGTAACTGCTCCATTGATTTTCGTCATCATTTCAGTCAAATTGTAATGATACATTCATGTAGTCAATTTGTAATGGTCCTTTAAAACATCATTTTAAGTCGTAAACCTCAAACTCAAATTACGAGTATAAAAATCTAACACACTAACAAAATTCATTACTCACATTTAAATCTCTCTATTTTTATTCTCTTAAAAACACAAACACCTTTCTATTTTACTTCTTCAAACCACCAATTCGTCGTCTCACATATCAGATTTTGCCGCCACTACCGTTTAGTTCTGCCGCCACCTTTGCCAACATCATGTGCTGTCAGCCGCTACCGCCGCCATTGTCTTAGCCGTCTGCCAAGCTAATGATCATGACTTTGGAGGAATACGGGTACCAAAGCAGAAGAGGAATACGGGTACCAAAGAAATGGATGTCTTCTTATTCCGGTATCATTTTTTTAAAAAAGTGATGAAGGTTTTGGAGATGAATGAAAAGGGTTTAAGATGTTTGATTTGGATGATTTTGTTAAAATGTTTGATGACATCATGGTTAATGCAAGGATGATTTCAAGAAATGTTAAAGGATTAACATCGTGATGTCAAATGCTAAGGGTTTGATGGATTTGTATTTTTTTTAGGGATAGTGTCTTATGATTAATGATTGGTCTGCCAAAGCATTGTGATCCCCCTGAATCATTAACTTTTGATGAAGTGGCTGAGATTTTAAGTTAGTTTTTTTCATCATTTCTATGTTTAGTGATTTGGTGATTAATAGTTTTGAATTGATGATCGATAGTGATGATGGTAAACCGCCGTTGGGTTTTATTTTGTCGATATTGTTAGATTTTATATTTGATTTGTGTTTATTAGGGTGTTTGGAACTTGTTTCAATTTTCTTAACTACTACTTACGTCTACTACAGTAATTTCTTTTTTTTTTCTTTTTTTTATGTAGTGATAGTTCACTGTTAAAAATAATATTGATTGTCAATTTATCATTTGCATATCTTAAAAAAAGAATAGCAAAAATCATTAAAAAGTGTTGACGGAAACCGCTTAACCATCATTTGTTAAACGGCCCTCCAACTAATTATTAAAAACGTGTATAACGCTTAAAATCATTTCTATCATATATGACTATTAAAAATGTACTACAAGCATTCCATAATATAAATCTCACACAAACCATTTCATATCTCCCACACACAAATTTTTTTGTTACAGCTAAATAGTCTTCAATATCCATCACTTTCACTCTCAACTCTTACTATCGGTACTTACTGTTGAGATTCTTTATTTTTGCATTAGAAAAATGCTTAGCCGGATAACATCTGCTCGCCGCAAAATATAGTCACAAGGTACCCGCCACACGATTGCGCGGTGTAACCAGACTCGTTATAATAAGCATTGTGTGAGAAAAAAATTTAGGCTATAAAGAGGTTAATGAGAAACGTATAGTCTTTTGTTTAAGTGACGGTTATATAAAAATTTAATTTTTTTTGTGAGGCCCAAATATTTTTATTGAGGCTTTATTAAAGCATTGAATTTCAGACGTTTTTTGTTGCTAGTTTTTTAAAGAGGGTCGTGGTGTGTTTTTTAGGTTGTAGAGAGGAAAGAGAACCAGTTTTTTTATATTGAGTTTGGCATTGGATTTGTATTAATAAGATACAATGGTTATTAATGTTTAAATGGGCTTTTTAATACATAAAAATTTGTTTTGTTTGAATGAGCTATCTGAATAGAGAGAGAGAGATAGTTTTTTGTGTTTTTTTAAAGAGAATGGACTGTTACAAACTTACAACTTTATTTTTAATGGACCGTTACAATTTTAGATTTAATTTTCAGAATTAATGGTTGTTAATGTTATATGACCATGCGTTTCAATCTCATATATTTTTAACAACGTTCTTTACATAAAAAAGTGAAAGTGTCTTATTTTTAAATCTTATTTTAGCTTAATGTCCTAAATGCATTATAATATAGTTTAGAAGTTTAGAATATATACTTATTGACACTTAAATGATGTTTAATGAACCGTTACAAATAGATCACATGAATGCACTTAAAGGGACAGTTACAAAATAAGCCTGTTACGAAATGAAGTGCATGAAGACACTTTAATTTTCAGTGGGTAGACAATATACAATATTAGGCACTAATAGTTTTGTTAATTTCCCTTAAAGAAATATTTTTTTGTTTTAATTTTTTAAGACTACCATTTTAGGAATTCTCGAATACCTTTATAAGATAGTAGAGGAGTAGAGATAACCCTTCAACTAACAAAATTATCAAAACAATACAAAAAAGCATAAAATACAAAAACTAAACAAAGATAAAAAAGCAAGTTATACAAACCTGAAAATCATTTTTCACGCCGCAATTATTTATACTTTCATTCCCATCCTAACATATGAATTTTTTCTTTTAACCCCACCACATGAAAAATCTTTAAGTCTAAAGTTTTACAAGGAATTAGATCTAACATAAAACAAAAAAAGCCTTTCGCTATAACATTTTCACAATAATGGTTTAAAGCTAAAACTACATACCAAGATTCGGTTAAGACCCGAAAACAAAACACAAAAAATCACATGACATAAACCAAAAACAGTTCCTAATTTGTATCTCAATATAGCCACACAAATACAAAAAGCACGGCTATACCACCCTACTTAAACAACCAGCGCTCAAAACCCCACCTAAACAATGTAAACCGGTCGTTGTGACGGCACATGATGTTGGCAAAGGTGGCGGCAGAACTAAATGGTGGTGGAGACGAAATTTCATATGTGTGGCAATGGGATTTGGTGGTTTTAAAAGAGAGAGTGAGAGGTGTTTGTGCTTTTTAGAGAGAGAAAACATAGATAGATGAAAGTAATTATGGCATAATTTTATTCAGTGTGTTATGTTTTTATACTCTTTAGGTTTATGATTTACACTTAATACACTTAAATAGTGCTTCATAGTGGGTTGAAATGGATGGACCGTTACAAATGGACTACATTAGTACACTTAAATGGACGGTTACAAATGAACAACATTAATACACTTAAATGGACTGTTACAAAATAGACACTTAATTTTCAGTTACATTAACCTCAATATTGATAAAACATATACATTATAAACTTTCCCAAAAAAAATGTTTTTTACTTAATTATATTTTTAGAAAATTAGCTAAATGCTTTATAAAGTAATAGAGATAACCATTGCCGATTCAACATCAAAACGCTTATCAATGCAAAGACTGTTACACATTGTAATGGCTATCTGCATGAAACAAAATCAAAATATATAAATATATTGGAACCACAGTTCATTTTCAACTCTTTCTTTTGTATTGCATTTTTTACAGAAAAAGCAAATCTAAACTACGTTGCATCGAAACAAATTAACCAATAAGCTAAACAGCAGAAAAATGTATCTACATCAATTAACAATATGATCAAGAAAAGGAATTCAAGTATTTACTATCAGGCGTAACAACACACTTACATATTTAGTTTCACTTTCAACATTTGCTCATTAGCCTCTCAGTTTCACCTGAGGCTCATTCCTATGAATCTATGTAGCGATCAATATTTAGACCACTAAGTATTAGTTTTTAAACTCATCCTAATCATTTCTCATTCGTACACAATTCCTATACAAACACACTTTTATCTGTTTGTGGAAATGAAGAGGGGGTTTTAAATAGTTTACATGTTCGCTTTCGTTTTTAAACTTTGCTTTCAAAATACTTAGAATCGAGTAGTATGTTTAACAAAACAATATGAATCACCTAGTAATATTAAACAAATAGTAAATAACAATTCACAACAATTTAAAGAGATGAGAGAAGGACAATCAAACAAGACACCAAGATTCTATAGTGGGTTCGGCTACGAAGCTCTCTTCTGCCCTACTCCACTCCACGAGTATCCTACTCAGATTTCACTATGCAACAGCTCTCTTAGGCGGAGAAAACCGTTGAACACCGTCGTTACGTTATTTTTCGACAAAGGCTAATTGTGAGTCTAATCACTTAGCTAGAACCAATCTACCACTTTACAATCAATACACGGTCACTAGATCTACACTATCGGATTGTACTCAACTATTCGAATCACACCAAATACACAGATAATTACAATAGGAGATTTGATACTATAGAAGAATGGAGAAGAGCATCCACTAATTAATACTTCGTTTTTGAGAAATACGAGTGTTCTTCTTTGCACTTGAATGAGAGGGAAGAGATGAGAGAAGAGATTTAGAATCACTTGAAACAATGATCAAGAGTTGTTAGTGATTCAGATAATTTGGAGAGAAAGAAGGTTTTTATGAGAGAAGAAGATGTGTGAAAACAGAGTGAAAAGAGGTCTGATTTTCTGCAAGGAATAGAGCAGTATTTATAGGCAGGAAAATCCAACGGTTACTGGCGGCGGTCTCGGCGGTCCCAGATATATAAGGGGGTCGCCCAGTAGACTACACTCCCTTTTTGTCTTTTTGTGGGAAATGTTGTATCTGGTATAGAAGCTTCCATTTAGGGGGGGATCTGAATTTCAAATTTTAAGTTTTTAATAAAACTTTTCTTTTAATTAGAAAATATTTTTTATAATTAATTTTGTGAAATTCTTTTGTAAAAATGTAATGGATGATAGAATTTTACGATTAATAATTTGTAAACGTTTAATTTTATCGTAAACGTTTTTACATTTTGTTATTTCTCAACACGTTGGAGAGGTCAAAAAATATATATAGTGTTTTTAGACATTATTTGTATTAACAATCTCCCCCTTTTTAATGATGACAAAATATAAACTCATTTTGTATAAAATTAAAAGTTACAAGATTATTAAAGAGTTTTGTCGAATTCAAAAAGGATGATCGTCCAGTAGTTGTAGGAAGAAAGAAATCAACGATATCAAGACCCCCCCTTGATGTATGCTCCCCCTTGTTCGGGGTACCAAGGGATCGATCTTACGAAAATTGTTTTCTACAAAACAAAGTTAGAGATACAAGTGCAAGACAAATATCTTTTTAGAAACACATTAGATTTAAGTCACCCAAAAGGAGGTTTCATTCAATCAATCAAGAAACTCATACAATAGCAAATGCAACTAATACATTCATTCAACATAAAATAAAACTAGAGCTAATACGAGCTAAGACAAATTCATACAATATTTGTATGAATCATTACAATAGAAAGTAGTTTAAATGACGACATAATGAGAGGCATAGATCTGACTAGTGGATTTCTTGAATGTAAAAGATGCCTAATCCAAAAGGTGGAAGGTCAATTTATTGAGGTAGATTAATCATATGAGATGATTAATAAAGTGGGTAAAAAGAAGGGGTTGGGGGGGGGGCGAAACATGATTTGGAGGGACACAAAGTCTTTAGGGATGGGATGGGTAAGAAAAAAATGAATGAAGTTGATTTTATTTCTCAAGGAGTGGAATTGGTGTCTAGAAGCTTGAGTGGAATTCAACTTGAGCATGAGAAGGAGGATGAATTTGTTGTGGTGGTGGTGAAGGTGGTGCATGAATGTAGGCATTGGATGGATTAGTGTAGTGAAATCAAGGATGGTGGACGATGTTGTGAAGTTGGTGATAATTTGTCTCTTAAGGGATTGTAGGATGGTGGTGAAGGAGATTTTTAAGTTAGGACTCTTGGAGGAATGTGAGGTGAGTTTTGGGAAGAAGGTGATGATTTTGGGTGGATGTTATTGCGTTTCCTACTATGTCTTACCAACTTTCCTTGAGTGTTCTAGAAGAAGTCTTGAAATGGTGGTTTGGCAGGTATTGATGATGAAAAAGAAGAGGATGAAGAAGGTGAGGGTGGTAGTGAGGTATGAGAATTTGATGATTTAAATAATGGGAAGGATAGTATAACATGGCAAAGCATGGTTTGGATGGAGGAGGATGCCAAAGATGGTTTAGCTAAACAGGGAAATGACAGCTTGAGAATGTAGGTAGGAGGTCAAAGATACAGAAAAAGAGGCAAACTCAAAATTTTCATTCCCCCTGGTGGCGGTCCCATATTACCAGGCGGTCCCAAATATATTAGGGGGACCGCCGGGTATTTAAGGGGGCCGTTTTCTGGAAGAAATAAAAATTTCCAGTTTTTCCTTTTTCTTAAGTCTAGTGATTTAGGCATCTACCAAATTCAAGAATCAACTAATTCAAGCAATGATATGTACTCCTAAACTAGCATACAAAACTCATTAGAAAGTAGTGGGATTGTTCGCATGTTCATTTCATAAGTTTGCTATCATAGAACGTTGATAGGATGGAAAAAAATAACCAAGTCAAATTGCCCACTAGTCATTTGCCCATTCACTAGTCTAATAATATATTTAAAAGGGAATAATGTATTAAACAAAAGATAATAATAATAAGGTAACAGTGCAAAAATCGTCCTGTTGTTTACTGAAAATAAATATGTCTCACGTCTCTTGTTAAAAATTTGCCCAAAATACATCTCTCCGTCAATGTTTTGAGGCACAATACATCCCTTTGACTAACGGTGCAAATTTTTTTCCGTTAAATACTAACGAAGGTCTAAAAGGAGGGTATAGTTGTCTTTTTGCTGCCACAGGGATGTATGGTGAACCTTTACTTTAAATTTGTTTTTTTAGTTTTTCTTTATTTTTTATTTTTTTTAAAATATTTTTTTTACAATATTATTCGTCAAAAAATTTAATTTTTTTTTACAAAATTAAAAAAAAAATCGCCCGTTTTAAAATCTTAATTTTTTCATACTTTTTAATTTTTTTTAAAACATTTATGTTATTATTCGTGAAAAAATTTAAATTTTCTTTCAAAAACTAAAAAAAAAATTTTTTACATTATTATTGGTACCTTTTACCTTTTAAAAAAATTTTTAAAATTTTCTTGTTTAACTTTTGAAAAAAAATTATTATTTTTTCGTAAGAAAACGTAAAAATGTATAAACTAATTAAAAAAAATTAAAAATTAATTTAATTTTTTATATATTTTTTAAAAAAATTCGAAGAAAAAAGAAAAAAAAATAATTTTTTTTAAAAAAAATTTTTTTAAATTTAAAAAGTATGAAAAAATTTAAAAAAAATTTAATTTTTAAATTTTTTCACAAATAATAAAGTAATTTTTTTTAATTTAAAAAGTATGAAAAAAATTAAGATTTTAAAACGGGCGAATTTTTTTTCTAAATTTTTGTAAAAAAATTTAAATTTTTTGACGAATAATAATATAAAAAAAATATTTTAAATTTTTTTTAAAAACAAAGAAAAACTAAAAAATAAATTAAAGTACAAATTCACTATACATCCCTGTGGCAGCAAAAAGACAACTATACCCTCCTTTTAGACCTTCGTTAGTATTTAACGGAAAAAAAATTGCACCGTTAGTCCAAGGGATGTATCGTGCCTCAAAACATTGACGGAGGGATGTGTTTTGGGCAAATTTTTAACGAGGGACGTGAGACAGTTTTTTGAGAAACCACAGGGATGATTTTTGCACTTTACTCTTATTGGAAATTAGCTTGTTTTTTCTTATGAATTTAGTAACATTATAAAAAGATTTTTATAGCATGGTACCCGCGCATTACGACGGCGGACACCTTATAATCCAAATTTTTGTTAAGCGATTATATGTTTCTCACAATGCTAACTTTACACATATAGATAGCTTTAGGAAACAACTTTACCGCACACTATTTCATAAAAAAATGGCTAACAACCCGTGCATCACGGAGCAACGACGATACGAAAACGGTGGTCACAACTATTGCTAGTTGTTTTAGACGTGTAATTTTTTATACACTAACATTTAAACGTAGAGAGTAGCGATTTTAGTGCCATCTGATGGTGTCTATATTGCTAAGTCGTGGTCGTAAATAGTGGTCCATTGCATGGTCGAAAAATGTGGTGTCAGAAAGTCTAACTACATAAAAGATTGGTTTATATGACCCGCTTAATGTCATGTAAATTTCATTTAGTGGTGTTTAAAGAAGAAAAAAAAGATTAGATGATTTATGCATTATCATTTTGTATCATGTGTTATATTAAGTTTATTTTGAGTGAGGGATATTTTAAAAATGTCATTAATTAATTGTAAATTTCATTTAATTGTGTTTTAAAAAGGAAAAAAAATGATAAGATGATTTATGCATTATTGTTTTGTATCATGTGATATATTAATTGTACTTTTTTAGTCAGAATATTGATCAATTTTTTATTATCTACGTTGTTGATATGATATGTTTGCGTACTTAAAGATTTGGTCATGTATTGACTTTATATAGTGGCTAGGTTGATGAGGGTTGAATATATATTTATTACTAATTACTAATAAGCATTGTGTGAGGAAATTTTTTAGGCCATAAAGAGGTTAATGAGAAACGTATGGTCTTTTGTTTAAGTGATGGTTATATAAAAATTTAATTTTTTTGTGAGGCCCAAATGTTTTTATTGAGGCTTTATTAAAGCATTGAATTTCAGACTTTTTTGTTGCAAGTTTTTGAAAGAGGGTTGTGGTGTGTTTTTTAGAGAGAAAAAAGAACCTGTTTTTTATACTGAGTTTTGCGTTGGATTTGTATTAATAATATACAACGGTTACTAATGTTTAAATGGGGTTTTTAATACATAAAAATTCGTTTTGTTTGAAGGAGCTATATGAATAGAAAGATAGAGATAGTTCTTTGCGTTTTTTTAAAGAAAAATGGATTGTTACAAACTTACAACTTTATTTTTAATGGACCGTTACCATGCGGTTATATTCATATATTTTTAAAATTTTCTTTAATAAACAAGTTAAAATGTCTTAATTTTAAATCTTACCATTTAGCTTTATGTCCTAAATGCATTATAATATAGTTTAGAAGTTTTGAATAGATACTTATTGACACTTAAATGATGTTTAATGAACCGTTACAAATAGATCACATGAATGCACTTAAAGGGACAATTACAAAACAAGCCTGTTACGAAATGAAGTGCATGAAGACACTTTAATTTTCAGTTGGGATGAACAATAATACAATATTGACTAATAGTTTGTTAATTTCATTTTAAAGAGATATTATTTGTTCTTAATTTTTTTAAGACTTTCATTTTAGGAATGTTCTAAATCCTTTATAAGATAGTAGAGAAGTAGAGATAACCCATCAACTAACAAAAGTTCAAAACAATACAAAAAGCATACAAATACAAAAACTAACAAATATATAAAAAGTAAGTTTACAAACCTCGAAAACTCGTTTTACACGCCGCAATTATATGTACTTTCATCTCCCATCATAACATATGATTTTCATCACGACATGAAACAATCTTTAAGTCCAAAGTTTTACAAGGAATTAGATCTAACACAAAACAAAGAAAGCCTTTCGCCACAACATTTTCACAATAAAGGTTTAAGGCTAAAACTACATACCATGATCCGGCTAAGACCCGAAAACAAAACCACGAAACCACCATGACATAAACCAAAAACCAGTTCCAATTTGATCTCAATCACTAACCACCACAATCAAAACCACAAATACAAAAAGCACCGGCCAAACCACCTATTTCAAAACAACTAGCCAAACCCACCTAAACAATGTAAACCGGTCGTTGTGACGGCACATGATGTTGGCAAAGGTGACGGCAGAACTAAATGGTGGTGGCGACGAAATTTCATATGTGTGGCAGCGGGATTTGATGGTTTTAAAAGAGAGAGTGAAAGGAGTTTGTGCTTTTTAGAGAGATAAAACATAGAGAGATGAAAAATAATGATGGAGTAATTTTATTCAGTGAGTTATGTTTTTATACTCTTTAGGTTTATGATTTACACTTAATACACTTAAATAGTGCTTCATAGTGGATTGAAATGAATGAGCCGTTACAAATAGACTACATTAATACACTTAAATGGACTGTTACAAAATAGACAATTAATTTTCAGTTACATTGACCTCAATATTGATAAGAGTTATGATATATAGGCCTAACAAAGAGACCTAAAAATAGACCTACACCATTTATCATTTGACAAGTGTGATGCATATTTTCTCTTTCATCATTTCTCACCAATCAATTTTTTAAATGCATCAATCAAATATTTAGGTCTAATTTTAGGTGTAGTTTTTAGGCACACAAATCATTTTTCATTGATAAAACATATACATTATAAACTTTCCCTAAAAAGAAATGTTTTTTACTTAATTCTATTTTTAGAAAATTGGCTAAATGCTTTATAAAGTAGTAGAGATATGTATTAACATATAAATTGTTTAAAGCTTTGTGTGTTTTATTAGTTTGTACAATGAGTATAATAACATGTACTTTTCATTTTAGGAGTGTTTTAAAAATTACATTAATTAGTAATAGGTGTTTTAAGAATAACATTAAATGTGTTGACCAGTCAATAAGTATGTGTTTGTGCGTTGATTAATCGTACATATTGCATTAATGTTTATATTATTATATTTCAACTTTTTAAAATTTGCATTAAAGATTGTACAATGTGCATCAATACTTATATTACTTAATTTTTTTGCATTAAATGAATAAAGAGATACTAATTTGCTTTATATGTAATATAGATAAGTCCTTGAACACTTTGCATTTTCAGGTAATATGCATTCGCGTTACTAATTTTAGATAATTTCATCTTTCTAGTTCCTTAAGAAATAAAAACTCAAGTATTATCTATCGACAAATTAAAACTACTAGTTATAGTTTATTTAACAATAATATTGAGGGCAAAGGCTATAAATAATTAATCTACTTATCCAAATATACTGGAGTTCCTAGTGGACTTTATAAAGGTACACCAAAACATGTATGCATTAAAAATTTTAACGAAATGAATAGCTTTTCAAGTGGTTTGACTAAAATACCCTTTGATCTTCAAATTTCATCTTTTTCATCTAGAAACCCAGATTCCGGTGACTTTTTCTGAATACAGACCACCATCCGAGTTAGTTTGATAAAAAAAAAAGAAGTTGTATTACCATCTTGAAAACAGTTGGATCTATATTTGTTTGAAACAAGTACTGTATATCAAACCACGAACAAATTATATTAGGTATAGATCTAAAAAATATTATATAATCTTGAGATTGATTCCCCTTTTAAACCCGCAGCCAGTCAATCTAAGTACGGATCCAACTACTTTCACTCTCAAAAGCTCAAACTACTTACTTTTTATCCTTTTCAAATTCTTTCTTTCTCTTATTATCTTTTCAAGATACAGACTCCAACCACAAATCAAAAAGGGGATCAAATTCTTTATATCCTTTTCAAATGAGATAGGTAGAAGACGACGCTGTTGATGATGTTGTCATACTTAACCCTCCAACGGAGATATGATATTAAAAATTGTTGTTTTGGTTAATGAAGTGAAATAAAATAACCCCCAAAATTTTAAAAATCGATTATGAACAGGTTGGCCAGTGGAATTTCCAAGGACGCCTTATTATCTTTCGAAAATAATCAAACAAATTAAATAAGACTTTGGCTAAATTAATTTTAGAAATATTTTTCTGAGTTTGAGAAAAATTATGCGGATACTAAACCTCATCTACAGATATGGAAAATGGACAAAGTGTTTGAGTTGAGAATTTGTGAATTAGTTTGAAGATTTGGACTTGGAGGTTTATTAATTAGTTGTTTATGGGTTGGTTTTTGAGTGTGAATGTTCGTGATCCGAGAGTTGTGTCTTGCTACTGTTTTTGTATAAGAATGATTCCTTAGCCGGAGTTGAAGGTTGGTCGTCGGAAATGATTGCCGGAATCTGGGTTTCTAGATGAAAAAAATGAAGACTAATGATCAAAAGGGTATTTTAGTCAAACCACTTGAAAAGTTATTATTTTCGTTAAAAATTTGAATGTATACATATTTTGGTGTATCTTTATAGAGTTTATTAAGAACATCAGTAGGATAAGTTAGTTATTTATGGCCTTTGCCCTAATACTGACTATTATTATGCAGTTAGTAGGTTTAGCCACATTGCCGTTCAAAAAAAAACAAACTCTCTGGCCTTACAACTAGATTAATCATACGAACTCATATCAACTTGCACATCATATTTATGATGTTGATGCTCTCTCTACCAACAATCATATGCCTAATTTTCTTCTGATGTTGAGCAATCTAGACAGTAATCATATGCCTAATTTGTGGTCATGAAGATAACGATCACTAGGAATGTAAAACTTGTGAATTTGTGGATAATAGTATCGATCAAATCATGAAACTTTCAAAATTTGCTTTGTAACTTGCAATGTTAGTGGATCCCATTCATTACGACAAAAATGGTATTAGAGCTAGGTTGTAGAACTTGAAAAAATATTTCATACAATTCAAATGCGGACATAATAGTGGCACCCTTGCAGACCCACCCGTGGAACACCTGATGTAGGTGTAATTGATGACGGAATGTGAAGTCATTAGAATAAAGAATCTATGGCCTTGGGACATTGTCTATGTTATCAGTTTACCAGGAGGAAATTAGTAGAAGATGCTTCTTGGTTCCTGCTCTCAAGTGTTGAAAAAAGAACAGTGCAAATAATTTGGAAGTAAGTTTAAAATCATGTGCAACACGTAATTTGTTCCATAATTACACCATGATAAGAATGTAGCAACAGAAGAACAAAATACCCCACAAGGTGGAGAGACAAGGGTAGATGGAACATGACTTTTTCTAAACCATTGCTGTTTTCATGATTGAACTAATTAGTTAATCGATTCTATCATCCAAAAATGAATTTGAAGGACTTCTCACTTGTGTGTGAATTCAACAAAATTTCGTTCTGCCCTATATATAGAATTATAGCATTAAGTACCACACCGAGAAACTGTTAGGAACGGAAATGATATTTTATCGTGGGCTAAGGAAGTCTCAACTAGCAAGAAACTAAACACAGGCTCAAAAAAGAAAGATGTCAATGCACATAGACTCCAAAACATGAAAACATATACAAAACCAAACCAACAGGGCAAAGACAGTTACACAGGGTACAAAATAGAGATATGCCTAGTACCAAAAAGAGAGTTGGCTAATAGAAAATTATCAAGTGTGAGTAGACATTGAATTTGAGCTTATACGGACTAGACTTGAATAATTATTAAGGTTTTAATTGTTATCTAAGATGTAAGAAATTTATCTAATTGTCCTATACTCCTATATAGTCTAGCTTTCAATGAGTCGAACCTTTATCTCAAATTGAGCTTCAATGTTTCTCAAGCGAGCCAAGTTCAAACTTGCATCATTAAAGCTCGTTGAGTTATCTAATCAAAGTTCAAGCTTGGTACAAACTATAAAAGCCTTATTATCGAGCTTTGTCTCAGCTCATATGATCCCTCGAAGTTGGGGATAGGGTTATGCTCAAGGTCTCACCTTGGAAAGGGGTTGTACGATTCGGTAAGCGGGGTAAGTTGAACCCGAGATATGTCGGACCTTTCAAGGTGTTAGCCAAAGTTGGGAAAGTTGCCTACAGGCTGGAACTTCCTCAAGAGTTGAGCAGAGTTCACCATACTTTCCATGTGTCAAATCTGAAGAAATGTTACGCTGACGAACCATTAGTCATGCCGTTAGAAGGAATTCACGTTGACGATAAGCTCCAGTTTGTGGAAGAGCCCGTTGAAATCATGGAACGGGAGATCAAACGATTGAAGCGAAGCCGGATACCATTGGTTAAGGTTCGCTGGAACTCTAGGAGAGGTCCTGAGTTCACCTGGGAACGTGAAGATTCGTTCAAACAGAAATACCCACAGCTTTTCACAAACCAGGCTTCGTCATCCACTACAAGGTCTTAAGCTTTGAGGACAAAGCTCTTTTAACGGGTGGAGACTGTAACATTTCTCAATTTCAGGTCATTTTACGACTCCTATTATTCGTCACTATTTATTTTGGTCCGATACGCGTTTACTTTTAATTTAACTTTTAAGCTAAATCGCGTAGACTAGAAATAATCATACAATGTAAACGGTCATCAAATAAATTAAAGTTTACGTCAATCAAGTGTTATATAATTATTAACTTTGCGTGTTTTAATTTTTATTGGTCACGTAAAAGGCTTACGTTTTGCAATAAAATACATTTAGACACACCTCGGAAATACCTAGGCTTACCTAGACTCAAACCAATACCCACTTTTGATCCTTAAACACAAAATTTATATAATTCTTGTGTTAACAAGCCACTAGGGCCGAATATGGGTAAGATTAACCCACACAAAATTCGTCCCATGTGCTAATAACAACTAGAAAATCCCTAATGATCCCTAAAGTACTTGTACATCCCATGTTTAATTAAACCTTGTACTAATTTTCTCTTCTAAGCTTATTACATAATGGTTATTAACCATTGAACCTCTTTTGGCCTCTTGGATGCCACTGCTAATATCAAATCACACACACAAGCCATAAGATTTCATGTATCTAGCAAATCTTGTACAATATTGTGTAATTAAGAATGGTACTTGAGTGGTTTAGCATAATACAATGTGAGGTTAACTAAAAACCCTAAAAACCACTACTTATGGCTCGTTTATGGTTAAACAAGGACTAGAGAGAGCTAACTAATTCATGAGCCTATAAATACTACTCACATTGTCACTTAACACATTTGCTAAACTCACAAATTCTCTCAAAGCTAAACCATACTCATTCCTTTCCTTTTTCATTCGAGTTATAAAATAACCAAACCCATACGCTCCCACATTTGCTTCCAAGGATACAAGTAACATTAAGATTTTCATACAAGCTCATAAGAAGGTACACGAGCTAAGGATTCGGGTATACAAAGCTTTGAAGCTTAGGGTTTATACACGTTTGGGTGTAAACGCATTTGTGTTGTCTCACAATACTCGAACCAAGTCTCTAGGACCCTTGTAAGTCGAATTAAGCCATTTATTTCATTTCTCCATTCGTTTGTTTGCATGTCTAGTTATATAAGTCATGTAATTTTGTGTGGACAAATTACATGGGAATGAGCATGCATGGTTCGACTCATGCATGTTTCACACACACTAATTATACGTATGATTGATCTTGTGTGGTGCTAGTATATCCAACGTGTATAAAACGTGATGAAACATCGACTTAAGGCTTAAACATTTCATTTAAAATGCTAGAATGAGAACCATGGTGATCATTTGTTCGTTTGTATTAAACACACGAAAACTATGCATTAACTTTCCATAGAAACGTAATGGCTTGGCTTGGGAATGCGTACACTAGCAATTATGACGAATGCATGTGATTAATCGTGGTTAATAAATCTTAACGAGTGCTTAACAAAAGGATTAAAGCCCTAGAAACTAATAAGTAAACCAAATGACCACTTGCGGGTTATCTTGGGCTTGACAGCCCACTATGGGAGCCCAACAGGCCTATCATACCACGAAAGTAGAGTCTGTGGCTTATTAATAAGCTCTACGAGCTTATTAAGGGGCTAACCATGCTTATTGGACTTACATGGACCATAAAAAGCTCTAGGGATCCTAACCGAACCCTTAATGGGCTTGTTAGCCCATTACCAAGTCCAAACGAGAGCCAATAAGCTACAATAAGCCTAAACAGATTATTGGTGAGCTTATATACTTTAATGGGCTTAATGAACTTGGAAAATTCTAATGGACCTTAAGTGAATAAGCCTAAAGGCTAAAAGGGCTTATCGGTTTCTTATTGGACCCATAAAGCCCAATAATGAGCTTATTGGCTTATTGAATAAGCTAAACAGAAAACATACCCAAAATTGCTTATCAAGTCTATAAAATAAGTTGGATTACTTGGTAAAAACCTTTTACAACTTTTCGGGTTAAGATTATTGGGTTATCAAGCCAAATAAGCTCGAATATGCTTAAATAAGCTCACCCGAGCTTATTTTTCAGCTTAACAGTTTTATATAAGCTTAATTAAGTCAAATAAAAGCTTATGTGCTTATTAAATCTTAATTGGACCTTTTAAATGCTTATTGGACCTTAACGGGCCCAATAAGGTCCAATAAGCCTAAATAAGCTCATCTGAGCTTATTTATAAGCTGACCCAGCTTATATTGCTTATTGGAGCTTAATGAAACCTAATGCCACTTGTTAGAATTTAATTGGGCTTAAAATGCGATTTTTATAAGGTAAGGGACTAAAAGTGTCAATTTGCAAACTTGAGGGTTAAAACTGCCAAAAGCTGATTTTTCAAAGTCAAGGGACTGTTTTGAACACTTTTGAAACCAAAAGGGTAATTTTGAAGGTATAAGGACCAAAAGGGTAATTTTGTAAAGTTGAAGGACCAAAAGTGTACAAGTGAAAACTTAAGGGTTTAAAATGTAAATAGTATATATTTCATAAACCTAGGGGTTGTTTGTAATTATAGAAAACCTAAGGGTATTTTTTTCCCCCCCCCCCCCCCCCCCCCCCCCCCATTAACCGAAAGTGATTTTAATAAACACTTAACGAATCGAACGCGTTATAATATTATTCAGGTATTATACGAGTTAAAACATGACTTAATAAATATGAATATTTATTAACAACACTTATACGTTCCCAAGAGCCATCATGTAAAGACAAATACAATAAACAGGTGCACCACCACACAAGTGATAACAGTACATATAAACTAGTAAGATATTGTAGTTTATATATTAAGTCTTTAGCCTAAACTTGTAGACTAAGACTGGCCGTATTTACTTAGGTATTTGACGGTGTGATTCATTTGCTATACTTGGATATATTTATCATTCAGAGGACTACCTACTGAGGTGAGTTCATAGCCCATGTTTTACAATTGTTTAAATGATTTACATCTTTGGGGTGAGAACATGCTTTGTTTTACAAATTGGGACGTTAAGTGTACATTTTTTACTATGTTTACGTGGTTTGCCTAGTAGCGATAACCACTGAGCCCTTTAATCATGAACTGTCAATTAACTAGATTTTAAGCGCGAATGTATATAATATAGATCTATTTGGGGATTGACATACCCGTTTGGGTGAGTAGCGCTCACTGTGCAAGGTTGCCGGCAAACAAACGTTACATGTCGGATTTGGGATGTTGCGGGGTTTAGAACATCATTCACGAGCATATACTGGCAATATTTATTGCTTTTCATACATGTCAAGCTTCAGTGTCATGAGCTTAGGAAAACGTAATTACTTTCTATGATGTTTGCATCTGTTGCTTAATCATACACTTGGAAATCTTGCGGTCCTACTATTGATTTACACAAACCTATGAATTCACCAACTTTATGCTGATATTTTAAGCATGTTTTCTCAGGTCAATAAGGCATGAGGTGCTCAGATACATTGGGGGTCACTCTTTGGAAAGAGTCAGTTCTAAAGATTTGGGCGTATTACATTTTGGGAACATTTGTTATAAACCAAAATCTTTACTTATATTGTTGAACAATTTAAAGCTATGAGCTTATGTAATGAACAAGCATTTTGTTAATCCAATGTATCTTTTTAAAACGACACATTTAGTGGTCGTTCTCATATCTTGTGCTATTGATCTATGAAGTAATGCCCTCGGATATTCAACATTCCGCTGCTACCTAGATTTGGGGGTGTTACAGATTGGTATCTAGAGCCAAGGTTATAGAGAACCAGGTCAAAAGTTTTTGTCTGGACTATAACCATTTTCAAACACTGCATTTACAAATGGGGTTTGCACGGGACATACATACATTACTTGTTTGCATCTAATATATGTGCTCACATGACATACACTGTTTTAGCATTAGTAGTTACTAAGTGCTTACATGATTGATATACGCGTATATAAATTATACTACGTATATTACTATAAGAGTCTTATAAGTAATACTTATATAAGTTATTTTTGTTTTTACAGCAGTCATGTCTTCGGCATCATCTGCGGTTACCTACACTTCCGTCTACACCGACTCTGAGCCAGGCAGAGTCTTCTGGGGAGCCGATGAGGAGATATCTGACGGAGGTTCTCCACGAGTCATCGTGTACGGATACGATGGACTCCCTATGCAGCCAGTAGCCCCACCATCACCGGATTACATACCAGGCCCCGAGGAGCCACAGACACCACCAGTACCACAGGACGAGGATGAGCATGAGCCTATGTTCATACAGCCACATGATCCTGACTACGTGCCAGAGCCTATATACCCTCAGTATATACCGTTGGAGGATGAGCATGTGTTTCCAGTTGAGGAGCAGCCATTACCTCCTGTTGATTCACCTACTGCTGAGTCACCAGGGTATGTTGCTGAGTCAGATCCCGAGGAGGATCCAGAGGAGTATGAGGATGATGAGACAGAGGATGGTCCAGTTGACTATCCCATAGACGGGGGAGATGATGGAGATGATGATGACGGCGATTCATCTGGGGATGACGCCGATGATGAGGATGAGGACGAGGAGCACCCAGCTCCGGCCGACTCCGCTGTTGTTATACCTACTGTTGAGCTTGTTTCCCCACCTGAGGGAACAGAGCCTGTTATACCACCACCCTCCACCGACATTACTACCACTGGAGCTAGGATTACTGTCCAGCTTCAGGCTTCCATATCCCTTCCACCAGAGGCAGAGGTTGAGAGACTTCTAGCCATACCTACTCCACCACCATCACCACCTATCTCACTATCACCACCCTCTGCAGGGGAGCGCCTTGCTAGGTGCACGGCCCCATCTGCACATTCATCACCACCACCTGTGCCATCACCATTACTACCATCATCTGGGTGTCCAACCCAAATCCAGACACTCAGGATAGCCTCCACTCAGGCCCTTGTTGATGCGGTTACTGCCGCACTACCATCACCTCCACTACCACCACTACCACCATCTCTATACATACCACCACCTGTTGACCGTAGGGATGATATTCCCGAGTCCGAGCAGCCACCTCGCAAGAGGTCGTGCTTGTTTGCTCTAGGCTCCAGGTACGAGATCGGAGAGAGTTCTACTGCTAGACCTACAAATAACGAAAAGAGCATGTCATCTCTATGGCTAGACCCGTACACATAGGAGGTCAAGGGGTAGATTATAGGTTTGTCAGCACAGTAGATGCTGAAGCGAGACGACAGGGGATTAGTGAGGTTGGGTATGGTATTAGGGATACTTGGGTAGATCCGACCAGAGGTAGTTCCTGAGATAGCACCTATGACCATGGGAGAGGTCAATACTAATGTTACAGAGCTTGCTAAGCTCCATGAGCGTGATACACAGGACTTGTATGCTTTACTAGAGGATGCTCAGGATGGTAGGACTCGTATATCACAGCGAGTCGCTATGAACTCGCAGCGGGTCGACTTACTTATGGGGGATAGGATGACTCTCCAAGAGACAGTATGGATTGTGGAAGAAGAGGTATATGCTTCCCGAGAGGCTTTGGCTCACTCGATAGGATTGAGTCAGGAGACCCATCAAGAGCTTCAGACCCACCATGATCATGTGTATGCATACGAGACCCATATCCAGGCACATCAAGCACAACTACAGCTGCAGAGTACTCTTATTCAGATACAACACTAGGTATATGAGACTCGTTTCTAGATGCAGCAGGCTGAGATAGCAGCGCTTCGAGAGACTGACCGTAGGCGTCAGCCACAGATGGCAGAGACTCTCCGAGTGATGAGAGACATGAGGCGAGGGATGAGTGACATGCAGGCTGAGTTGTTAGTACATCAAGAGTAGCAGAGGAGAACTAGACAGCCAGGACCAGATGCTAGGATTCCAGATCACCAGGATGCTTCTGGGGATGCTGACAGTCACACCTAGTGGTTTATGTTATTTTGTCTTGCTAGGTCGTTGTACAGGCATGTTAAGTATTTGGGGTTTTCCCCGCTGGCATAGCCTTAGATCTTTTGTATTGTATTTTGTGTACCAAAAACTATTTCATGTAAAATTTTCTAAGTTATGAATGAAATAGATGTGTTATGTTGTACTATATACCTCTCTTGTGTTGTTGTCTCATCTGTAAATTATGGTATATCTCGTTATGATTATGACCTCACGTTTTGTCTCTTGTGATTTAGACAAATCATGGCACCTGCGACAAGACGAGGACCGAATACCCCTCCTAACAACACCAACCCAAACAACATGACTCCAGAATCCGTCCAAGCTATGATTGATCAAGCTCTTCAGCGAAACTCCACCAATGGAGACGCAAGCCACAGTTTACACGAGGATAACCGAAGGAGCGTGTAAACTGCGCGCCCTTGTTTCTACGCTGACTTCATGAATGAAGGTGACAAACCTTTTGAACTTCAGAGGACTTATAAGGCGTGGTTCGTAGGACTCGGTAAGATTGAAAATATTGAGTCATTTTTGCAACATCAGTGGTTGTGCTATTGAGAAATTAAGTGAACATTTGGCCACCAGCCCTCTGTATAGTGCTGCATTGACTTGGTAGATATGGTTAGATAAGAACCTTAGGTCCTGAGGCATATGAAATGACTTTGGAAGTACTTAAGAAAAAGATGATGGACAAGTATTGTCCGCAGGGTGAAATTAAGAAATTAGAAATCGAGCTGTGGAACCTAAAGGTCAAGGGGAACGATGTTCCAGTATACACTGAACGTTTCCAAGAGCTAACCCTGATATGTACCATGTTTGTTGCCAACGAAACCGAGAAGGTTGACAAGTACATCAGTGGACTTCCTGATAACATTTATGGGAACGTTAAATCTGCCAGACCCAAGATGTTGGATGAGACTATTGAGTTGGCCAACGACTTGATGGATCAGAAACTCCACACCTATGCAGAAATGCAGTCCAATAATAAGAGGAAGGCTGATGATTCATCAAAAAACAACCATGGTCACCAACAACAACCCTTCAAGAGGCAGAATGTCGCCAAGGTCTACAATATGGGGACAGGAGAAAAGAAGCCATATGGGGGATCTTTTCCTAAGTGCACTAAGTGCCATTTTCACCACAATGGCCCGTGCACCAAGAAGTGCCACAAGTACAACAAGGTATGGCACTTTGTCCGCAATTGCAGGAATACTGGCAACACAAACGTTACTAATACTCAGAAGGGCAATGGGGCAGCTCCCAAGGGGAATGGTTGTTTTGAGTATGGAGCACCAGGGTATTTCAATAGAGATTGTCCAAAGTTGAAGAATAAGGATGAAGGGAATGGGAATGCACAAGGCTGGGTGTATGCAGTTGGGAATGCAGAGAAGAGAGGGAATGCATCGGGAAACCCAGATTCCAATGTTGTTACGGGTACGTTCCTCTTAAACAACCACTATGCATCTATCTTATTCGACACTGGTGCCGATAGAAGCTTTATATCCACTTCATTTAGTTCCTTAATTGACATCGTCCCAACTCCATTAGATAATAGTTATGGTGTCGAATTAGCTGATGGGAAAATAGTCGAGATAGCCACTATTATACGAGGTTGCACTTTAAATTTCTTAGACCATCAATTTCACATAGATCTAATGCCCGTAGAACTGGGTAGTTTCGACATTATAATCGGCATGGATTGGTTAAGAAAGTATCACGCCGTGATCGTATGCGATGAGAAACTTGTTTAAGTTCCCTATGGGAATGAAACTTTAACTTTTTATGGCAACGAAAGTAGCAACGAGAGAGAATCTCGGTTGGCAGTTATCTCATATTCAAAGGCTCAAGAGTACATGGCGAAGGGATGCCAGGTCTTTTTGGCGCAGATATCCGCCAAGAAAGAGGAGGACAAGTCGGAAGGAAAACAAATTAAGGACGTACCAATCGTTCGAGACTTTCCTGAAGTGTTTCCCGAGGACTTGCCAGGTCTTCCTCCGGCTCGACCAGTGGAATTTTAGATCGATCTGATTCCAGGAGTCGCGCCCGTAGCTCGAGCACCGTATCGATTGGCTCCATCCGAAATGAAGGAATTATCGGAGCAACTACAAGAGCTTTCCGACAAAGGATTCATAAGACCTAGTTCCTCACCTTGGGGAGCCCCGGTCTTGTTTGTCAAAAAGAAGGATGGGTCATTCAGGATGTGCATTGACTACAGGGAGTTAAATAAGCTGACAGTGAAGAACCGTTATCCACTCCCGAGGATCGACGATTTATTTGATCAACTCCAAGGATCCAGTATTTATTCAAAGATAGATCTGAGATCAGGATATCACCAGCTTAGAGTACGAGAGCAAGACATTCCAAAGACGGCATTCCGAACTCGGATGTCATATAACGAGTTCCAGGTTATGCCATTCGAACTGACAAACGCACCTGCGGTATTCATGGACCTCATGAACTGAGTATGCAAGCCTTACTTGGATAAGTTCGTAATTGTCTTCATCGATGACATACTTATTTATTCAAAGGACAAGAAAGAGCATGAAGAACATCTTAAGGCCATTTTGGAATTGCTTAAGAAGGAAAAGCTGTATGCCAAATTTTCAAAATGTGAATTTTGGATTCCAAAGGTACAATTTCTCGGGCATGTCATTGATAGCAGAGGCATACATAACCTGATCCAACCATAGAGAGAATCTATCAAAGATTGGGCGACTCCTATGACACCGATGGAGAACCGCAAATTTTTAAGTCTTGTTGGTTACTATCGAAGGTTCATCGAAGGATTTTCGAAGATTGCTAAATCAATGACGAATCTTACTCAGAAAGGAATCAAGTTTGACTTGGGTGACAAGGAAGAGAACGCATTTTAGTTGATAAAGCAGAAGTTAGGCAGTGCGCCAATTCTGGCTTTACCTAAAGGAAGCAAAGACTTTGTGGTCCTAACTGTGATGCGTCACACAAAGGTTTTAGGTGTTGTATTGATGCATAGAGAAGAAGTGATGCCTATGCAGTCCGACAACTAAAAGTTCACGAAAGAACTACCACCACTCATGATTTAGAAATTGGATCGGTAGTTTGCTCTAAAAGATATGAGACATACCTGACGAGAACTAAATGCACCATGTTCACACAAAAAGAAAATAAAACGACCATAAAAGTCTACCAACACATTCTTAGATCAAAAGAGAGCTTAACATGCTGTGACGCGCGTCCGTTGCTAAGAAATGCTGAGTGATACGATTGTGACATAAATTCATTGAGCCGTAAACCATGTGCCAATTCAATTTGACCGTAAGAACGGATTGACATTGCGGGATATTTCGAGGCCTTGTTATGACTAATTGCTAGATCTTCCAAACACCGAATTTAGAAGCTCAGATCGAATCCTAGAAACCAAGCAGAATCTGTGAATGAAGATGGTAGGCGTATGATATAGAAAGCATATACCCAGGGAAAGTTGGATACCAAACGTTCTAATGGACTTTATGTTTTACACGCAGAGTGTTAACTTGCTATGGAGATTTAAGATCTGTGATTATGCATGAATCTCACAAGTCAAAATACTCTATCCATCCCTGTTCTGAAAAGATGTACAAAGATGTAAAGAAACTGTATTAGTGGCCAAACATGAAGGCTGACATCGCCACTTATGTTAGCAAGTGCTTGACGTGCGCAAGGGTCAAGGCCGAACATCAAAGGCCATCAGTACTGTTAGTATAACCACCAATTACCCGAATGGAAATGGGATAATATCATGATGGATTTTATCACTAAGCTTCCTAAGTCGTCACAATGTTTTGACACCATCTGGGTGATTGTATATCGACTTACAAAATCTGCCCACTTCTTGCCAATAAGGGAGAATGATCCATTAGACAAATTGGCAAGGTGTACTTTGAAAAAGGCAGATAACTTGCTATAAAATTATCTGAGATCAGTGATGTAGATTCACATCCAATTTCTGGAAATCATTTCAGAAAGCTTTGGGTACAGACATAGGTATGAGCATTGTATATCATCCAGAAACCGACGGCCAGAGCGAGAGAACTATCCAAACTCTTGAGGACATGCTACGTGCTTGCGTGATCGATTTTGGCAAGGGATGGGTTAAGCATTTACCACTAGCCGAGGTTTTATATAACAACAGTTATCACGCTAGCATAAAGGCCGCACCTTATGAGGCACTGTATGGTCGAAAATGTCGATCACCGGTGTGCTGGGCCGAAGTTGGAGAAGCTTAACTGATCGGTCCAGAATTGATCCAAGAAACAACAGAAAAGATCGTCCTGATCAAGCAAAGGATGCAAGTTGCTCAAGGGGGTAAAATTCTCATAACCCTAAACTTATACCCTGCATTAAATCACTGTACATCGTCCCTTTTTCTCGCTAAACCCCTCCATTATTACTGTTCACCCTCTATCCCCAAATTTACTCTTACCCCGAGGTTAAACCCACTTAAGCCCCCTTTTAGAAGCTTAAATGATGCAATGGGTGACGTTTTTGACCCCTGACACGTTGGCAATCCAAGACAATCATTGGGGAATGATTGCGTGGACACAATCAAGGGTTGTGATTGATTAAAAGAAGCACAAATATGATTTGAAGGGCCAAGATTGATGCTGCTTTCTCTCTCACACAAGAAACACAGGCTTAGAAGCACATGACCTAGAACCTTCATTCAATGAGTATAAATAGGCTCCTTTGTAAGCCATTGAGGCACTTAGTTTTTTTACCTAGCATTTTTATTTTTCAGCTTATTTAGTTTTGATGTAATTTACCTTGTAATGTTTTTAAGTTTAATGAAATCTAAGTTTGTTTCTTAAAATCTGTTCTAAGCTCTTTTTGTTCTCAAGACTTATTTAAGTCACTAAAAGCTTGGACTTTTATAAGTTTTCATTTTTTTATTTTTGGCTTATTTACTGTAGCAGTGCTTATGTGTGCTTATTTCTTGCTTATAACTGCTTAATCTTGCTTAATATTGTTGTTTATGCTTATTTGTCTTGGTTTTATGCTTATAAGTCTTTTGTTTGAGTTTTACTTTGAAATCTGTCTTACTTGCCTTTTACTTGCTTAATGCTTATTTGCTCCTTTCAGTTCTTATTTCTTTGTTTTAATTGCTTATTTTAGCTTAACTCTACTTGTTTATTATCTGTTTTTAAGAAATCTTGCTTAAATTTTAACTAATCAGCCTAAAAAAAGTGATTTTAAGACCCTAAAGGGGTGTTTGGTTTAACTGCTTAAATGGGTCAAAGTGGGTTAAAATTGCAATTTGACATTTAAGTCAGTTTAGCTTAGCTTAAATTAGTCCAATGATTTAGTTTGTTAAAGTTTTTAAGTAGTAAAACTCATTTTTAAGGTTTTGAGAGGTTGATGTTTGAATCTGTTGGTTTGAGCTTATCTCATTTGCTTATTTGATTATGATCTTGCTTATTGTTGATTTGTGAAGTTTTTGTGCTTATGCATGTGTTAAAAAGAGGTTAGAAATCAAGTTAAATAACCTGCATTGGTGTTTTGAGTTTTTGCCAAAACTGTCAAAAATTGTTAAGTTTTTGAAAAATTTGAGAAAATGCTTTTTCAAATGCTTATTGTGGCTTATTGTGAATTTCAAACTCCTTTTTGAGTGTTGATTATTGTTCTTTGAGGTCAAATCTTAATCTGTTTGTAGGTTAAAAGTCCATAAGGATCTGTTTGTGTGCTTATTTTTAAGCTCAAAATTGGTATTTTATGAAGATTGTAAAAAGTTTTCTAAGTGTTGAATCTGTTTCAAACAGCCTTTTCAATAAGCTTTTTCTTGGCCTTCCTTTGTTTCAAACTTCTATTTGATTGCTGATTATTGAAGCTTATTGCATAAGCTTTTCAAAGATATAAGCCTTTTTGCCATAATGATCTGTTTAAGAGCTTATTTTTAAGCTCAAAAGTGACCCTTTGTTGTTTTGCCTGTTGTTTTTGGAAATTTTGCTTATTTGCCTTATCTGAGCTTATTTGCTTATTTCTTTTGCTTATTTAGGTTTAGTGTTGCTCATTAGGATAGTTTAAGTTCAATTTAGCTTATTTCCTTTAGGTTTAAGTTTATTTGAGCTTATTTGCATTTTAGCTCAAAAACCTTTAAGTTTTATAGCCTTTTAGTTAATCTGTATATTTTAGCTTATTGTGGCTTATTTTGGTTGCTTATTTTTGTTCTTTGTTGCTCATTTAGTATAGCTTATTATCTGATTTAGCTTATTTGACAGCTTATTTGATAAGCTGTGTTACCCGGTTTATTTTTTTAGGATAAGCATTGTTCAAGCAACTTTTGCTATTTTTCAGATTTTTATTAAATAGTCTAGTATTTTTAAACATTTAATTTCATTAAAATTGTTTTTAATTCATAAAAAATTATAAAAAAGTCAAAAAAATGTAATTCTTTTTAGAAAAATTTCTTTTAACATTTAGAACCTAGGAAAATTAGATTTGCTTTCGTAGGGTTTAAATTGCAAAATTTTGATTTTTAAAGAACGGGATTGAATCCCGTTCATGTTTTTAGAGTTTTTAAGCCCTAATCTCTTCCGTTTTTGATCTAGTTTTCTTTGTTCTAGCGTTTTAGTAAATTAAGACTTATAAAAACCAAAAAGATCATTTTAGGACTTAATTTTGATAATTTAGGGTTTTTAGGTCCCGTTTAGGAATCTCGTTTTGCGTTTTTAGTTAAAATTTGTCTTCTCTTAAGTGTTTTTAAGTTTTTGCCTTAATTTTATCATAGTTTTAGAAAACCAATCATAATCTTGTTCCATTCAAGCATCGGTTCTCAAAACGACTCTTGACTTTCAATTGCATTCCTCGTTGGGGATAACGACCCGGGAATCATACTCCCGGATTACTATAATTGTGATTTTTTTTATTCTTACCCTCTTATATATATATTTATAAGTATATTTTATATTTATATATTATATATATTAAGGGTTGGATCTTAATTGATCAGTTTTTGGCGCCGCTGCCGGGGAGGATTGTCTACGATTGTTGAAGCCGTTTGAAAATTTTTGTTTGAAGATCCTTCCGTGTGAAGTTATTTTGTTTATTTTCTTATAAAAAAAATACATAAAGATTTTTCTTTTATTTAGTATAATTATAATATAAAAACAAAAAAAAATCAAAAATTAAAAAATTGCCCATAAAAAGAAATAAAAATCACAAGTTGGTAAAAGAACACCAACATATAATACTTTCAATTGAAGTATTATCCATTAATAAGTTCCCGAACCAAAGATCAAAAACTTACCTTTTGTGTCTCTCGCGACGTACGGCTCACCTTTGAAAGTTAAACAAACTCCTTTGTGCGTTTTTCTTTT
>BQNB010020574.1:42574-65302 GCA_026074375.1 Tanacetum coccineum
AGAATTGGTGCCACGTCGGATGAATTTTTGTCGTTTAGCGAGCTTTCCCGGGCGACAAATGTCGCCCGGGAAAAGTTTGTCGCCCGTTCTAAGTTTTCTTGTAGTGACACATGAGTTGACCATCGAACCATAGCCACCAATACGCGAATGAAACACAAAGCATAAGACCAATATATGAGAGTCGCGACCACCAATGTAAGATGCCATAAAATTTAGTCAAAACGTACCCGTCGCTGCATTGCGCTGATACCCTACTAATATAGTAGATAAATGATTGATAGATTACCTTTTCACCATTTTAAGATAAAATAACTCAAGTTGTTATATGAGTCACTAAGTGAACATTTAGGAGGTGTTTTGATTAGCTAATCATATAAATAGGGTTATCCTATTATGGAAGAGCTTACTTTTCTTTTTCTTTTTTTCATGCAACGGTTACTGATGGAGGATGATGGTATTGTTATGAATGGCTGAAAGATGTTCCACTAGAGTACTTTCATAAAACTTACATTTAGTCTTGCACTTTACTTCAAAATGCATTCTCTGTATATGGATTGTGACATTATGATTGTGAAGTTTAGTTTAGTTAATTCTTCATTTGATTATTTTGGCCTATTTGAAACGTCTTCCGGGTAGCATTCTGTATGTTGAAACGTCTCAAATCTCTCAAAGTCAATACTAGTGATCTTCTTGAGAAGTTACCCGAGGATCATGGAAAATTAGAATGTTTAGAGAAGTTAAATGTGGCATCTTGGGAAGTTGCCTGAGGACATTGGCCAGTTAGAATGTCTGGCTCTATTTGTCATCTACAAAGATAAAACATCTTCCAGGTGGCATTTGTAGGTTAAAACATCTGAAGTATCTCAACCTTTTTGATTGTGCTCTTCTTGAGAAGTTACCTGAAGATCTAGGCCGATTAGAATGTTTAGAACGGCTAGATATAACTATTAGAGTACATATTATATTTAATGTAATCGGCCCATTGACTCAAGCCCATAGTCTAGAATATTCTGTTGTATCATATATATAGGTTGGCTGTTATCAATAATAATCAAGCAATCAATCACATCTTTCATGGTAATCAAACCAAAATCAATTTTCTCCTAATTCTTTTCAATCAAATCGCCTCTTTCCCCATATTCTTTCTCTGCATCATTAACCTTTTAAAAAAAAAATATTGTTCATCTGACCACTGTTCATCCAACATTGTCCATCCAAGCGCTACTGTTCATCCAAGCGCTACTGTTCATCCGAGCATTACTGTTCATCGAAAAAAAACAAAAAAAATTTATGGCTTCTCATGATCAACAATGGTATATGGATTCCGAAGCAACTTCACACCTTTCATCTCACACTGGTAACCTTCAAACCTCTTTTCTCAATCGTAATTTTCATTCAGTTATTGTCGGAAATGAATCATCTATACTTGTCACCCACCCTGGTCATGTACAAATCCCTAATCCATATCGTCCCTTCCACCTTAGAAATGTTCTTGTCACATCCAATATCATTAAAAACTTTGTTTCAGTACGAAAATTCACCACCGCTAATAAACGCTCCATTGATTTTGATCCATATGGTTTTACTATACGAGATTATCATACCCGTCAAACCCTTCTTCGTTGTGATAGCACGGGTGATCTATACCCTTTACACGTTGTCGCCTCAGCCTTCGCCCTACTTACTAATAACCATTCCCTTTGGCATCAACGTCTTGGTCACCCTGGTGACGCTGTAATTCAAACACTGTCGTTACGTGGCCTTGTATCTTTTAATAAAAATAAAAATACTTAACACTTGTGTCGTGCCTGTCAGTTAGGCAAATAAATAAAACTTCCCTTTCAACGATCTACCTCTATTGTTACATCCCCCTATGACATTATTCACTTAGACCTTTGGACATCTCATATCTCTAGCATGAGTGGATATAAATACTATGTTCTTTTCTTAGATTACTATTCACATTTTTTATGGGTCTACCCACTTTACTGAAAATTGGATGCGCAGTCAAAACTTCTACACTTTCGTGCCTTTATAAAAACCCAATTCAACCGTGAAATCAAAGCTTTTCAATGTGATCATGGTGGAGAATTTGACAACAACTCCCTTCATGAATTATTTGCCACTAATGGCATTCAATTTCATTTCTCATGCCCACATACATCTCAACAAAATGGTAATTTTGAGCGCATGATTCGTACTATTAATAACGTAGTACGTTATCTCCTCTTTCAAGCCCGTCTTCCTCTAGAGAATTGGGTCGAAGTACTACTCACTGCCACTTACTTACTTAATATCCTCCCTTCCACATCCATTAACAATGACATCTCTTACACAAAATTATTTAACAAACCAACCTCTTACACCCACATTCGCACGTTCGGATGCCTTTGTTACCCTTACACCTTTCCACCACACAAACTTGCCCCTCGCACCATACCATCTATCTTTCTCGGGTACGCTTACAATCATCGTGGATACCGGTGCCTTGACCTGAACACTTGACCTGAACACAAACAAAATACATTATTGTCTCGTCAGGTTACATTTGACAGAAATGTCTAGTTCCCTTACGCTCCATACTCTAACAATACCCTCCCATAAAACAAATTGTAAGATGATAATGCTCTACACCTAATCCTCCGATGGCCACTTCGTTCTACTCACATAACAGCCTACTTCTCCACAACAACACCCACACAAACAACAAACCCAACAAACAAATCTACAAACAACTCCACAACACACCCGTCCAACTCTCCTATCAACAGCCATCACCACAAACAACACCGACACCACAACCCCACCACCAACCACCCACCCATCCTCGCAACACCCTATGGTTTCACCTCTAAATCAGATGTGATAGGTAAACCCCAAATACACGATACATGTACTACTCCTCCCTTATTCCCAAGCCCGCCTTCCAGGCCCGTCTGAAGATCCTAACTAGAAACAACTATTAATGACGAAATCTAAAGCTCTCATTGACAATAACACAAAATGGGTACTGTTCCCCCAACCAAATTATCAACATTTGTTCGCTTACTGGTTGTACAAACACAAATATAATGCGACGGGGTCCTATAATATTGGTACATAAAGGCTCACTAGTTGCAAATGATCGTATCCAACAACAAGGCAAGACTACGATGAGTTATTTAACCTCTTGTTGTCAAACCTGCTACAAACGACCTGTTACTTAGCTTTGCAGTTTTCTCCGAAAATTGCCCGATTCATCATTAGACGTAAGAATGCATTTCTTTCACGACCAACTTACAAGAGACATTTTACAGCCCCAGCCATCAAGATTCTTACTAATTCAACACAATCTGATTTATTTTTCCTCTAATAAAATTCGCTTTAATTGGCCGTAAGCATAAGCAGGCCCCTCCACTGGGTTTCACAACAATTTTCTAGATATGTTATTCGAGCTGGTTTCTATCACAGCAAAACTGACTCGTATCTTTTTATATTTCACAAGGGGCAAGACACAACTTACTTACTACTATATGTGGATGATATCATTCTTACAGCTTCTTCTACTTCACTCTTGTAACGTATCATCTCTTTACTACATGCGGAGTTTGTTATAACAGACCTTGGCCCACTTAACTATTTTCTCTGTATCTGCCACGCGTACTACCTCTGGCATATTCTTATCTTAGACAAAATATGCTACCGAGATTCTTGAGCAAGCACAAATGCTTAATTGTAATCCTTCCAGGACTCCAATTGACACCGAGAAAAGCTTGGACCTGAAGGATCACCGGTCACTTTATATCGCAGCCTTACCAGATCACTTGAGTACCTTACATTTACTCGACCAGATTTGTCATATGCAGTTCAACAGTTATGTCTTTACATGCATGATCCTCGAGAGCCACACCTTAATGCTATGAAACGTGTTCTTCGTTATCTTCGAGGAACCACTAATCGTGATTACACTACTTTCGGTCTACTACATCCACTACTTATTGCATACTCTGAGGCGATTGGGGCGGTTGTCGGCTACCGCAGCGCAGCTACTCTGGATAAACTATGTGTTTCCTTGGGTGACAACCTCCTACGTGGTCCCTCCAAACGTCAGGACATTTGTCCTCGTTCCAGTGCTGAGCCTGAATACCGCAGGGGTGTAGCGAATGCAGTAGCGAAACATCTTGGGATTCGCCAAACCCTTCCCCCCTATTCGTGAGCTTCATACCCCCCCACTTTTCACAGCGACCATGGTTTAATGTGATAATTCATGTTTATACATGTCTACAAACCCTGTACAACATCAACGCACCAAACATATAGAGTTCACATTAGGTTGGTTCTGACAAAGAGCAGCAGGTCATGATTCGAGTTCCTTCATGTCCATTCCGATTCAGTACGCAGATATCTTCACAAAAGGTCTTCCATACCCGTTGTTTACCGATTTTAGATCCAGTTTGAGCGTCCGCAAAACTCTCGCTCCAACTGTGGGGGCGTATTAGAGTACATATTATATTTAATGTAATCGGCTTATTGGCCCAAGCCCATAGTCTAGAATATTTTGTTGTATCTTATATATAGGTTGGCTGTTATCAATAATAATCAAGCAATCAATCATATCTTTCAATAACATATACATGCATAAGTCGTCTTCCGCAAAGCATATTTGGTTTAAAAGGTCTGTTTATCGCCGCACCTCCAGAGCTTCTGCAGTTGTATGATTTTCCCAAACCACAACCTCTCGCACTCGGTGAGTAAATAAGAGGCACTTTCTTTGTTTTCTAAATTCATTTTTCTCTTATTGTAATATCGAAGTTGATGTCATACTGGGTACAAATGTAAAAACAATGGGCTCAGTTCCATTACCCACCAAAAAGAGAATCTATTGTGTGTTAAACTCCCCTCATGTTCACAATGACGTGAGATTCCATTTTGAGATCAGGTCACATCAAAGGCTCATTGTTATCCTACACCCAACTACAAGAACCATTGACTCTTTGATGCAGCTTGAGCTAAGTACCGCTATGGATGTTGAGGTTCAGCTTTAGAAGTGTATTTCAAGTCCTCTTTTTGGTCTTAACTGTTGTTATATACACTATTGGTAGTAGATTCGTTACTTGTATCATTGCTGATTAAATGAATGGTGTGTAGTAAAATATTTTGTAATGTCATAACCTTGAATGGTTCCACAAGTCACAAATGGTTTTGGTTATTGTTTGAATTCGAAACATGATTATGCCTCCGCAGACTGCATCATGAAGTTGACGTTGATTATTGATTATGTACTTTGACTTTATATGAATCGCTTACTTGAAAAACATTAGGACATAACTTGTAAACTTTGAATCGTAACTTAACTTGAAACACGGCCGAAAACGTGTGAAAACGAACGAAAACAGACAAAAATGCATGAAAACATATGAAAACTTATGAAAACATATGGAAACAGACAAAAACGTATGAAAGCGAACAAAAACGCATGAAAAGGGACGAAAACGTATGAAAATAACGTACGAAAAGAGACTAAAGCGTGTGAAAACAGACGAAAGCGTGTGAAAACAAACAAAAACAAACGAAAACAGACAAAAACGTCTGAAAACAACCAAAAACGGGAGAAAACGTATGAAAGCTGATGAAATTGGACGACAACGCATGAAAACGGACTAAAACGTGTGAAAACGAAAGAAAGCGTGTGAAAACGGACGAAAAAGTGTGAAAACGAACGAAAACATATAAAAACAAACAAAAATGTATGACAACGAACGAAAACGCATGAAAACATACAAAAACGGACGAAAGCGTGTGAAAACGGACGAAATCGTGTGAAAATAGACGAAAACGTATGAAAACGGACGAAAACGTATGAAAACAGACAAAAATGTATTAAAGCAGACGAAACGCATGAAAATAGAAGAAAACGGATGAAAACGTACGAAAACGGACTAATGCGTGTGAGAACGGACAGAAACAAACGAAAATATATGAAAACGGACGAAAACAAACGAAGACGTATGAAAACGGACGAAAACGTCTGAAAACGACAAAAAAAGGGTGAAAACGTATGAAAACGAACGAAAACGTACAAAACGAACGAAAACATATGAAAACTTACAACGGATGAAAACGTACAAAAACGGACGAAATCGTATGAAAACGGACGAAATTGCCCAAAAAAACCATTAGTTGAAATTTGGGCAAGATTTGCCAAATCTACATATAATGAGGGAGTGGTTGGGTGAGTTTTGAATAAATTTACATTTTTGGTCCCTCAATATTTTTAAAATTTTAAAACTTGTCTTTTTAATCAAACGAAATGGATGATAGAGATTATTTCTCAATACGTAGCATTTGATAGGTATATAGAATAACTCAACTCATCAATATAAAAACCCAAATGTGATTAAAGCTCCCCTAGTTCTTTCTTTACTCGTTCGACTAGGGCTGTAAACGAACTGAACGTTCAGTGAACATTTCATGAACCGTTCTATAAAAAGTTCGTTATGTTCGTTTATTTATTAAATGAACGAACATGAACAATATTTTACGTTCGTTTAGTTAAATGAACGAGTATGAATAAAAGTTCTGTCCGTTCATTTATGTTCGTGAGCGTCCGATTATATGTTTATTAACGCTCATTTTTGTTCATGTATTTGTTTATGATCGTATATCATATTTTTTAATTGTATACTTTTAAAACTGGTTTGCTTAAACAAAACAACACTTAAAAAACAAAATAGTACCAATAATTTAATAAAGTTATGTTTGTTGTTCTATGTTCATTTATGTTCGGTTAACGTTCGCTTAGTGTCTTAATAAACGAATATATATAAACGAATATGAACGAATCATTTTTTTAATAAACGAATATGGACAAAAATATTCGTTTAGCGTTCATGTCCATTTATTTATCTAGTTAAACTTAAACGAATCAACATGAACAATGCTCCGTGGTATTATTTCGGTTCGTTTACTACTAGCTTGAGAAGAATGACAAAAGTTAGAAAAAGTAAAATAAGATATTCATATTTTAATAATCCCATCTCACAACATTTCAATTTTTATTTCTGAAAACACAACCATCCCGATCAAACCCCCAATTATTACATTCACTTTTGTTTGGCTCAATAAATCTGGGTGTATTTTGCAATTTAAATTCATGTAAAAATAGTGTTTGGTATATTAATAGTAAGGGTTTGAAATTTGCTCACTTCATCTTCTCTTTAATGCTATCCTTGTCTTTGACATCTCGAGTTCGTTAATTCAATCTTTTACATGTTTGGATGCTATAATGGGGTGGGGTGGGGTCTAACTTTTCTTACTTTTTAACTGTGTTTTATTTACTATCTGTAGTTGAAGAATTTATTTCGTTCCACATGTGCATAAGCGTTGTTATGATATTGAATTGTGATATTTGAATGAAAAACTCAATAGTTTATCAAGTAATGTGTTGTATAACAAAAGGGTTAACAATGTCATACGCCATTAACCACATTTTAGATCTTATATGAATTCCTTTGAACCAAACGGGTGATTGTTTTTGAAAATCCATCATTTAAAATATCTAATTATTTCACTTTCCCGGTAACGCGTGAGACGACTCACGAAAGTTCAAAAAGTCGTTGCTACTATCCCATTTCACAACCTTTTGATTTATTGTTTCTCAAAACACATAATCACCACCACCACCTTCTCTTGCAGCCACCACGACAGCCGACCACCACCAGCACCACTTTATCAAGTTTGGTTTGTTCATTTTTATTCTAATTAATATATGTGTTTGTTTCGAGGTTTTATCTTTTATATAATAAAAGAATTACTTAATTTCGAGGTTTTATCCTCGGTGTAGGGCACACCCGTCTCGGTGTTGGAGCCTAGACCTTGTAGCCTCAGCATCTCATCCTAAAAAAATCTATACCAATATCTAATCGATATTAACACCTACTGAAAAAATTAAGTAAACTTCACGTGCATGTTAATGTTAACTATTTAATAGTATTAAAAAGTAAGATATAATTATTATAAAAAAATAGTTAAACGTTACAAAATTCATATGAATTTATGAATTGTCGACATGAATTTTAACTTTCAAGACAAATATTCAAATATTATTACCCTTTACTATCTGCTGAAATTACGTGTGCAAAGCTACGGTTATGTGTGATGTAATGTGTATGTTTATTAAAAATTAAGATATAACTATCCGAATAAAAATATTGAGAGTGAAAAGAGTCTGAAATTCAAATTATAAGAATTGAAATGAGTTTACATCAATTTACACGGAGCAAAGTAAAAATAACATAATTAAACATATAGACATTATATGTTTTTAAGAAAGCATATAATCTACTTAAAATCGCAATAACGAAATTATTACTTAATTCATTTTTATGTCTAAATTTCGTGCGTGCACGGGCATTAAAACTAGTATATGAATATGAATAGTCATTCCTCCTTTTTGTGTGTATGCTCCCTCTAATTATTTCATTTTCCCAGGTACCAAAAAACAGATATAACACCATCATCAGCTGCACCAACCAATCGTGATAAAACCACAACTAATCGGACCTGTCACCTCCACGGACTGTGACAGCAGCCGCCGACCTTGCATTTTTTCGGCATTTAAACACAACCATCGGATAGTACTTTTCTCTCGATCAAACCACCCAAACCGAGTCATTTTAATCCCGGCCATGCGCCAACGTTAATTTCCAGATATTGTTTTCTTTCTTATTTAGAATTGAGTATTGTCTTCCCAAGTAATGGATGTTGTTTTCGCGCAAGCTTTATCAATACTCAGTTTTTCTTTGGAAATAAATAGAACTGAGTATTGTCTTCCTAACTTGGGCATTGGTGTGGCTGGGACAGTCACCGTTAGTCAGCATAGAGACTCAAGTAATGGATGTTGTTTCGTCTTTGGAAATTGGTACTGATGAAGTTCAGATGATTGGGATCAAGGGCATGGGAGGGGCTGGGAAGACAACTACAGCCAAAGGTGTTTTTGATAATCTATCTAGTTAAACAATTAACGATAAATAACGACTATTTAAACGCATAGAGTATGTATTACTTCACGATAATACAAGTAACTACAGCCTTAAGGGACTAACGGCGGAAAACGTTTGCGGTCGGATGATGACCCTTAAGGGACTAACGGCGGAAAACGTTTACCACTTAAGGACGGATGGTGCAACTTTTTTGGTTAAGGGACTAAAGACGCTGGTCAACGCAAACCACAAGGACCAACGGTGTAGTTTACTCTGAAAAAAATATACAATACTAAGATTCTCAGATGACCTCATACAAACCAATCACACGTTTTTGAAACACTGCCTTTCACAAGAATATATGTCTAGATTCTTTCCATAGAGATGCATTATCAACTTTTTGGTAATCAAGAAAAACTCCATCAATTTAACGACTAACTTAATATTTTGTATGGGTGTGTTTGGCGGTTTTTGAGAGCATTTAACATTTAGCATTATTACTAAAAAGCTCATTTGAAATAAATTAGTTAGCATTTATAAAATTATAAAAACTTTATTTTCTTAATGCTCTTTGAATTGAATAAGCATTTAGCATTTAGCATTACGTCATTTTACACATTAAAATTACGGTTACAACTGCTCTACCAAACACTTTTATAAATTAAACTGTTACCGCTATTAGATGGCTAAGTTATGTTAATTTGACAATTGACTATTGACTTTTATTGTTGAACGTTGACTTGATTTATACAAGGCTAATAACCGCTAACTACTAGGGTTAATTGCTAACTGATGCTTACTGTGCTAACTGTTGTTACTGCTAACTGCTGTTAATCTGTCCTCAACTGCTGACCACTAGTCTTCAACAAACACATATACGGAGCCAACCCTATATCTTCATTAGATAGTAATAATCATAAGACTTTTGTCTACATAAATAGCCTTTATTTCTTTGTATTAAAATGGATTCAATATCTCCAAAGGCTTTGGCCATTAGCAGCACATTTTCTACGGTTTGGTTAGAATGAAAACAGGTCAAACCAACTTCAAAAATAAATGTATTTCAAACGCATGTATAAGACTTATAACAAGTGTGGATAAATCCATAAAGGTTGTGAACAAAGGTATATTGACCACGGTCCCAAAATCAGACCGGAAAAACAAGCATCAACCAAACCGAAACCGATTTGTTTCAAAAGACCGTATAAATGACCAAATGAATGTGTTTGTTCCGGCCCGGGTCGGTCTGGTTCGTCAATCTGATCCGGTCTAACAAAGTATAATGATCGGTTGTACGGAAGACTGTATCAGACCCCACCAAAGACCGAATATGAAGAAAATGGTGGACCAAAGACCAGATATTCCTCGGTTCGGTTTAATTCATGGATTATTATGGTCAGCCCTATAACCATGTATACGGAGGTGTAGCTTGAAAAACGGTATGACAATGGAAATTGATTAGGAGGCCTACAAAATATGACCAATTTTGAGTCTAATAGATGTGAGAATAAATTATTTGTTTGTGAAGAAGCAAGCCCCTCTCCTGTCTGCAATAAGATTTTGACACTTGTGTTTAGACATATTATTAGACACATCACTTAAATGTCTCAATCAGTGCTCTATCGTAATAATACAAATAGGCCAAAATAACACCTAAAGGTACACGCACTCAAATACTTATACTTAAACCTAATGGTCCAAGAAAGAATTGTATAAAGAAATTTATTAATATTTACCAACTTGCCATTAGTTTACGATATAGAGAAATATAAATTTTAACAACCACATTTTTTAAAAACACTTACCAACTTGCGAATTATTGTCAACGTTTGCCAATTTGCAAATTACTATTAATAATTTTTTATAAATTAAGAAAAAGACACCCTTAAGCCTCTTTAAGTTTTCATACTTTACTAAAAGGAAGAAAAAAACAACAATGTAATAAAAATCTTCTAAAGTTTAACGATTTAAAATATTTCCTAACTCACTGAAAGTTATATTTTAACATCCACGATATAAAAAACACCTTTTAGATTTGTTAATAATATGTAATTGATTCATAAATCTATTGAATTTTATATTTTAATACTTCTCATAAGTGCAATTCTTTGCTTACTTGTGGCAACAGTGTCTAAAGAAGGATATTTATGTTGATATTAAGAAAAGAAAAAAAAATCTCTTTCTAAGATATAATTTAGTTAACTATACTAAGATATTTCTTTGATGCTCATAGATATTTTTATTGTTACTACAAAATTTTGGCTTCTATATGACTAGAGTTATTATGATATATTTTTCATGAGAATTGATTTGCACACTCATAATTCTTACTGGTACACTTCGCTTAGGGGTGTAATCGAGTCAAGTCGAGCTCGAGCTTGACATGGCTTGAATTTGGCTTAAAAAATTTAAGGTAGGCTTGAGCTTGGCTTGATAGCTTGACGAGCTTTAACCATCCAGGCTTGAGCTCGACTCGAGTAAAGCTCGAGCTCGGCTCGAAATGCTTGAATTCATATATAAACATTAAATTTGATTTCTAAACTCGTCAATAAATTCAAGAAAATACACGATAAACTCAAGAGCAAAGAATTTATACAAAAGGTTCGAAAAAATTAGTGTTTAAATTGTTCTTTTACAAATATATAATTATTATATCAATATTTACGTTAGTCTTAATGTTGTGCATATGAATATATATAATACAAGTATACATGTACTTGAAGGCTCGAAAAGCTCGAAAAAAGCTCGAGCTCGAGCCTTTAAAAGCTCGATCTCGGCTCGTTATGTGTTTCGAGCTCGTTTATTAGGCTTGGGATCGGGCTTGAGCTCGATAAAAGCTCGACTCGATCGAGTAAAGCTCAAGCTTGAGCTCGAGTTGCTTGGTTAAAACTTGGCTGGTTTGCACCTCTAATTTCACTGTATGCATTATATAATTGTACATTGTTCACAATGTGCATTGACTGCTTGTACAGTTAAAATAAGTGCAAATCATCTCTAATTTTTTATTGTATATGTAAGAGATAAGGAAATTTAATTGCGTGTAACAATTGAATGTTAAAAAAAGTCCCAATCAAATGACAAGGAAGGTTCCTTGATAAAAGTCATTGTCTCTTTACGAATATATAATTAAAGATCCCTCTGATTATTTCATTTTCCCGGGTAACACATGCGACAAGTGTTCAAAAAGTCCAACTAAAATAAGATATTCATATCTTGTCTATTTTAATATCCCATCTCACACCATTTCATTTCTTATTTCTAAAAACACACAATCACCACCACTTTTATCAAGTTTGGTAAGTTCATTTCTATTCAGTTATTTAGAGTTTATGTGTTTTGTTTTGTGTATAATTACTAGTAGTTTTTTAGTTTGTTAGACTTTTGAAGATACTTTAGGATTTTAGTGACTTATTTCGTATGCGAAGCCCGTGCAATATTATTTATTCGAAGTTAATTTCGGAAAGTCCCGTTTTTGAATGTTTTGTCTTATTAAGGTTGTGAATCTGAATAACTAGTATTTGAGAAATACTTGACAAAAAATCGAAGCATTTCTCCTTTTTCTCATCTGCTACCGATCATGCTAACTCGTTTTGACCCCTCTTCTTGTCTTCTAAATAATTTTTCTCTATCTATATTTCAAACAAGATTGCTCATGCGTGAATCACTTTCATAAGGACTGGAACTTAAATTTAACAGAACTTTCAATTTAACAGGATCATTGAATGGCATCTTCTTCAAACTTATCCGTTCCAAAGAGCTTCAAGTATGATGTGTTTCTAAGCTTCAGGGGTGAAGACACCCGTAAAAACTTTGTCGATCATCTTTATCATGCTTTTAAGGACAAAGGCATTTACACTTACAAAGATGATGAGAGAATCCAGAGAGGGAAAAGGATCAGCGATGATCTCTTCAAATCCATTCAAGACTCAAAATTTTACATCATTGTTTTTTCCAAAATCAACGCCTTCTCGTCCATGGTTTTGAAGAGCTTGTCAAGATTAGGGAGTGCACAAGATGCAGGACAGCACCGTTAACCGTTATATTGCAGTATTATCGATGGTAAAGTGACCCCGTATTCTATGATGTGGAACCCACCGAAGTGAGAAACCAAAGTGGGGCTGTCGGAGAAGCTTTTGCTAAACATGAAAATGAAGAGGCTGCTGGGAAATGGAGAGAGACTTTGAAAGAAGCAGCCGATATGGCTGGATGGGAGTTGAAAAACACTCTTGATGGGTAATTCCTTCATCATATATCTATGCTTGCCTTTATTTCTTACTTTTGTTTGTTGCTAATATTTGTTTAAAAAGGATCATGGATGAAAGATTATTATTATAGTATTAATCTTCTACTTCATATATGAATGTATGCTAAACAAATCTTGTTTTTACAAACACACAGGCACCAAGCTAGATTCATCAAAAAAGTCGTTCTGGAGATATCACTAGAGTTACGTTCCATCAATTCCAGCTTTGATGAAAATTTAGTCGGCATGGAAAGTCGAGTAAAGGATATTGTTTCATCTTTAAAAATTGGTATTGATGAAGTTCACATGATAGGGATCAAGGGCATGGGAGGGGCTGGGAAGACAACTACAGCAAGAGCTGTATATGATTATCTATCTAATGATGATTTCGAAGCTAAAAGCTTTGTTGAGAATGTGAGGGAAGTTTCAAAAGCCTCTATGTTTGGTTTGAAGAAATTACAAGAACAAGTTCTTTCAAAAGTGCTAAAAGAAGATGTCACTCTAGATAGTGTTAATGATGGGAAAAACATGATGAAAAAGAGGATGTGCGGTATAAAGGTTCTTCTTGTTCTAGATGATGTGGATCACATAGACCAACTTGAGGCGTTAGCCAATGGGCCTAACTGGTTTATGCCGGGAAGTAGAATTATCATTACTACGAGAGATGAGCAAGTGCTCGTCGCTCACAGAGTGAACTTGATTCGAGATATCGATCTCTTATCAGAACAAGAAGCAATTTGCCTCTTCAGTAGATATGCATTTGGAACAGAGAATCCAGTTCAGGGATACGAAGAGCTATCTGGAAAAGTTGCACGGTATGCTGCTGGTCTTCCCTTAACAATCAAAGTCTTGGGTTCATTTCTCTGTGGTAAAGATAAGGATGACTGGGAAGATGCTATAGAAAGACTAGAAAAGATTCCCTTGAGGGAGACTATGGAAAAACTAGAATTAAGCTATACCGGTTTGGAGGATGATTATAAGGAAATATTTCTTGACATTGCATGTATATTGAAAGGCAAGAGCAAAGAAGATGCAATCACGATTCTTGAAAGCTGTGGATTTCATGCTAGAAATGGTCTAAAAGTTCTTGAGCAGAGATCTCTCATAACTATTTCCAAAGGTGGGTTTTTGCTCATGCATGACCATATAGAAGAAATGGGAAAGAACATTGTTCGTCGTGAGCACCCCGATGAGCCGAACAAACATAGCCGGCTGTGGATTACAGAGGAAATTAAAGATATATTGGCTAATGACATGGTAAAGACCAGTTTTACATGTAATGTAGAGAAAACTAAAACTTTTGCATTTGCTCTGACTTCTGACATGAGGTTTCTGGACATTGTTTTTTGGATTGAAGGGTACTGAAGCAACAAGATGTCTAAAAAAATTTTTTGCGAGAAGAAATCTTGGAATTCTTATGAAAGGTATTGGAAAAATGAATAAACTTAGATATCTTGAAGTATATTTTAGATGGGATTTCGATTATGGACGTGAAGAAAGTGATGACGCATGTCTCGGCAGTTATCTAAAATTGGATGAATCTACCCAATACTTTCCAAATTCTGTAAAATATCTAAAATGTTCAGATTACCCTTTCTTGTACTTACCCAAAACATTTCAAGCAAACAATCTTGTTGGACTTGATATGTATCATAACAGATGGGAAGAGAAGCCGAGCAGAATGGTACAACTTTGGGAAGAGGGAGAAAAAAAGGTAGAATTATTGTTGATTGGTTGTTTTGCATAATTCGTAATATTGCTATTAATTTATCGGTTTATTAATCTTTTTGTCTTATTTTTGCTGGCAGGTTCTTAGAAAACTAAAATTCCTTTCTCTCTTTACCTTAAAATTGACGACCTTTGACTTTAGGATTACTCCAAATCTCGAGAGGTTATCTCTACATGATTCTTTTAAATTAAAAGAACTTTGCATGCCAGTTAGTTGTCAAAAGCTCAAGCATCTAGTTATCAGTGAATCAAAGTTAAGAACCTTTGACCTTGGGTTAATTCCGAATCTCGAGACGTTATCTCTTGAAAATTCTCGTAATTTAGAAGAACTTTGCATGCCAGTTAGTTGTCAAAAGCTCAAGCATCTCGATATCAGTGGCTCAAAGTTAAGAACCTTTGACAATGGATTGACTCCGAATCTCGAGATGTTATCTCTTATAGATTCATGTGATTTAGTAGAACTTTTCATGCCTGTTTGTTGTCAAAAGCTCAAGCATCTCATTATCAGTCAATCAAAGTTAAGAACATTTGACCTTGGGTTGACTCCGAATCTCGAGTGGTTATCTCTTGATAACTGTGCTTATTTTGTAGAACTTCATGTGTCTGCTGCATGTCCAAATCTCAAATTCCTGAATCTTTGTGGATCATGGTCGTTGAGGAGCCTCGACCTTGAGCTGATTCCAAATCTCAAATCCCTCAACCTTAGGGAATCAAGTTTGACAAGCCTTGACCTTGAGCCGATTCCAAATCTTGAGAGGTTAGATCTTCAAAAATGTCACGAGTTGGTTAAAATTAACGCTCCCGTTGGATGTCTAAGAAAGGTTGGCTACTTAAACTTACGTAATTGTTTGAGGTTTACTGATTTTGATTTTCGCGGTAGATCGGAACCAAAGGTCAATTGCAATTCAGCTACTTTACATCTCGTTGGCGACTCCCTAGATTTATGCCAATTGCACCCCAACAGTAATCTCCCAAAGTTGCAGTTTGATTGTTCTTATACAGAATATTTATCGTCATCAGTTGGAAATATTGAGAAGCTTATTTCTTTTGGTCTATGTGCTTGCACAGACCTAAAGAAATTTTCAGACATAATTTGTAGTTTACAACGTTTACAAAAACTTACACTCAAATGCAATATTCCAGAATTTCCCAATGATCTTGGCCAGTTAGAATGTCTAGAGGAGCTCTATTTGTCATCTACAAAGATAAAACTAAAAACATCTTCCGGAAGCATTTGTTTGTTAAAAATCCCAATATCTCACAGTTTTGTGATTACGAGAATCTTCTTGAGAGTTACCAAAGAGGATCATTGGCAAATTAGAATGTTTAGAGAAGCTACATGTGTGTAGGAAGAAAATTGAATATCTTCCGGATAGCATCTGCATGCTAAAACATCTGAAGTTGCTCGATGTTACAGAGTGTTGTCGTCTTGAGAAGTTGCCTGAGGACATTGGCCAGTTTGTTGTGTTGATTATGTTAAATCTATAGAGGCTCTATTTGTCATCTGCAAAGATAAAACATCTTCCAGATGGCATTTGTATGTTAAAACATCTGAAGTATCTCAGCCTTTTTGACTGTCCTCTTCTTGAGAAGTTACCTGAAGATCTAGGCCGATTAGAATGTTTAGAACATCTAGATATAAAATATACAGGCAATAAGACCAACTTCCGCGAACATATTTTGGTTTAAAAATGTCTTTAATCACGCATCTCCAGACCTTCTTCAGCGTAAAATTTATCTAATATTTAAAGATATAAAGAGTGATGATCTCTTCCATTCCAGGTAAATTACACGAATAACAGACACCAAAACTTTTATATTTCTTTCTAAATTCATTTTTCTTTTATTTACATCGGACTTTGATATGGGCCGATGAAAATTATTGGAACAAATTAATACTAAGTTTTGTAGAAAGATATAAAAGAAAGTAAATTACACGAATAGTCCTTATAGTTTATACTTAATTATTAATTTGGTCTCTAAATATCAAACTTGAATGGTCTCCATTATAAAACTGTTTACACTTTTGGTTCTTTTTTGTGTTAGATATGTAAGAATTTCAAAAAATATGGATTTTCTTAACTGTGTAACTTATAGTACTTTCTTCATACAGCTCCCATTCTCTCGAAGCAGTTTTATTTGGTTAATGGGCCACAACCGGTCTTAGGTTGGTTCAAAAGGGCCGACTGGGTCACTTCCTCACCACTTAAGTAAGGAGACTGATTACGTGTTCAACTTTTCTCGTTTGGTCTTAATCTGGTAAAGGCTGAATCCAGAAAAGCACATCAACCGGTCTTAGGCCTGCTAAACCTGCTCTTTCGGCCCACACTGTTGGAGTTCAAGATCATAAGCCTTTCATAGTTAGCCTATTTATAAAGTTGTATTATTAATTTATGTATATGCAGACTTAGGATATGTTTAATAAAGTGTCTGCAGTAGTTTAATGGGTCATATGTATAGGAAATCCGACCCATTAAGACAATTATTTAGTTATGGCAGTTAATATTGTTATGACAGTTATTATAGGAAGGGTTGTAACTGTCTCATGAATCGACACAATGGTTCTTGATACCCCTTCATAACCTATAAATAGTTAGGATCCTGTAACTTCGTAATTCATTCAAAAGTATTAATAAAGTCTGTTTGGTTTTAGCTCTATTTCCTGTTGTTATTGTCATTATTTCTACTGCATCATTGTTTATCAAAACACAAGTTCTGTGCACAATGTCAAGTCTTAATCCCTACTCAAATAGATGGCCAAGGATTCACAGAAGTCCCCTTGGCCTAGATAATACACACGGCTAGCTTTTGTTCTAAAACTGCATAGAGGTGTTGTACATAGAAAATGAAACAAACAAACTGAATTCTGAAGTTGGAAGGTCGGCTGGAAACGGTAGAAATGTCTAGTGGTTTGTGTGTAAACAAATGTTCTGTATGCCCACACAAAACGATACTTGATAACTAGAGAAGGTGGTAATGCTGAAACTGGCATATCCTGAGAAAAAACATTCTATATAACCACAGAATATAACACCCTCACAATCCTTTATAAACTAGAAGGTTTGGGCCTCTACGTAACCGTGTTAGTTTTTTCAACGCCTGTGGATAACACATCCTTATCAACCATATGCGACAGATAGATACTAACATTAGCTTACGGGTGACAGATTTCGTCAGTCCAAAAGTTACATGAAAGTAGGACAGTGGTGCAGAATGCATTAAAAAGGGGCTAATTTTAAACTAACCATCTAAAACTATGGCCAGACTGTGAGAAACGACAACAGGTCAGAGCTAAGTGAGAGACAAGAAATGTGATTGCTAAAGACTATAAGCACACTAGTGACTAAAAAGTATAATTTGCAAAGCTAGATACAGAATCAGACTCGTTGCTAGAAGAATTATGCACATCTCAACACATTAATGTGCAGCTAGCCAGCTACTAACAGACATCAGTGCTACCCCTAAACACTATAATTAAAATGTACGCCTAGTAGACACATCTTACTACAGCTGCAGAACACAGATTTTCTGCTTCAAGATCAAGTATACCAACCCAAAAGGGCATACAACAGATCAAGCTTATCGTGTCAGAAGCGATCAATTCAAGAATACCAAAGATTCAAAGAGCAAGAGAACCAAAAGGGAAATATCCAGAAAAACCAATTATCACGACTAAATTATGACAGAATAGTAACCGCACGAGCATTATAACATTTGAGTAAGACAGAGTTCGCACTGCCAAAGAACAAGATTATTAAATGTTGGTCCGAATCTTTGATTTGTTGGATTCAAAAGAATTAAACGCAAATAGTTTTATAAATTGTAATAACTTGTCTATACAAATTCTGTCATCAATCTAAATGTTACAGGAATTCCTATCTATATATAGAAAACTAAACGGTGTGTTTGAACCGTTGTGATGGTTCGTGAATAACTGCTTTGGCAGTTATTTGACAGTTATTTAACTGTCAAAGTGGCGGTTTGGGTTGGGTTGCTGTTTTGCCCCGTTTGACCCATGTTTGGGATTACTGGCTGGGTCGTGACCCAATATTAACTTGATCTCAACCAAAATGCAAATCTATGCTTAAAACTTTGAAACCAAACATTACACGGTCCAAAAATGTACGCACACAACTAGGTTGTTCAAAACTAGGTTTCAACAACCGAAACACTAACCCATTTGAAAATAAAACTACTTGTGTTTTTCTTCAGTTCAACACCTCCTCCCTTGTAAGCATCTCGATCATTCAGTTTCTGCATAAACAACAAACGAATTATTATAAAGGTAACACGCATATAAGGGACAGATAACGCATTTATAAATCAAACCACCTGTGTTTTTATTTTTATCCATCCTCTTCCTCGGAAGCCTCGTTCAGCAACTGTATAAACTTTTCCGACTGCTTAACAAAAACCTTATCCGATTCATCAGCATCTTCTTTTTCTTTCGCCCAGTTAATGACCGCTTCTTCTTGTATAATATCTTTTTCGATTCATTTGTCTAAATATTGAATTCATATTAAGTTATTTCTTTAAATTGCTCGTGTTAAACACGGGTTATGAGCTAGTATTAAACATATCACTTGTATTAGTCTACTTTCAAATGATCCGAAATGGAAAAATATATACCATAGTAATCATCTCATCGTATTGATTAGGTTGGCTGGGATGAGGCAACTGCTGGTGAAAGGCATAACATTGTCTCGATTTCGGAGATCGAATCTGTTACCGCGCCTTTCTTTATCTGCCCTACCCCATCCTTTTACCAATCATAGTTCCTTCTGATGAATCAGAAGGTCGTATAACAGAAGCAGAAAATAAGAAACTATCTCAAAACTTCATTCGGTACAATGTGAATCCCTACCCTCCACAGTATATAGACTAATGAATACGTATTAGACTATAACTAGGATTACATTAATTCTATTCTAAAACACATAAATACTAATAGAATAGGCCGAGTTGGACTTGCACTCCAACTTCTACTTCTTTCCTGATAACTCTTGGAAACACGCTTCAAGCCACGTCCAATCGTTCCAGGAATTCTCCAACACCTTCCTTACTGCAGCTCTGAAAAAAATGGTTAACATCGTGAATCAACTCGTTTCCATCCATCTTAATTTAATCAAGATTTGATGGAACGTTAAGAAAACCAATAATAATGCTCTTGTTTTCTTGTGATCACGTAAAAGTAATGTGTGTTTTTGTGAGACTCGGGTACATAATATGTAATGTTTAAGAAAACCACTAGTGTATTAATAGAAGATGGGCGCATGATAAAAGATGGGGTGGATAATCAATGCACATGACATGTTTTATGTTTTCAATCATGATGAACGGTCAGAAACCTTCGTGCATTTTAGGTAGAAACATTGAGAATCTTAACCAAAACTTTGAGAATTATTGATGCTGTTTTAGTTCATCAAACTTAGTGCCATCAAATCAAGTTACTCCAAGTTGATGGACTGATTAATGGGCAATGGCACTATTATATGCCACTTCAAAACGACACTTGATGACTAGAGAAGAAGGTAATGCTGAAACTGACATATCCTGAAAAAACCTTCTATAAAACCACAGAATATAAACACCCTCACAATCCTTTAAAAACTAGAAGGTTTGGGCCTATATGTGATGGTCTTAGTTTATCAACGCCTATGGATACCAAATCCTTATCAACCATACGCGACAGATAGATACTAACATTAGCTTACAGATGATTGACAGATTTCGTTAGTCCAAAAGTGAAACGGAGTAGAAAGTACTTGGCATCAGTAGGACAATGGTACTGCAGAATGCATTAAAAAGGGTCAAACTCTAAATTAACCATCTAAAACTATAGCCGGACAGTGAGAAACAACAACAGGTCAGAGCTAAGTGAGAGACGAGAAATGTGATTGCTAAAGACTATAAGCACACTAGTGACTAAAATGTATAATTTAAAAAGCTAGATTCAGAACCAGACTCGTTGCTAGAAGAATTATGCACATCTCAACACCTTAATGTGCAGCTACTAACTATCAGACATTAGACACAATAATTCAAACATACGCCTAGTAGACACATCTGCCCTTAGTCCTCACACCACGTATTCACAAATCTGTAACCTGTTAATGGTGATTGATGGCTCACATCCTATTCAACTCAACAAAACTGTTCGTGATACAACATTACTTATTCAACACAACATACCTCCAAAACTGAACATTATAAATGGCAGAAAAAACGGTACACAAACTAAATCTTCCATGAAAGACAGCAATGAGCCTTTAACATGATCTCAACCAAAATGCAAATCTATGGCTTAAAACTTTGAAACCAAACATGACACGGTCCAAAAATGTACGCACAAAACTAGGTTGTTCAAAACTAGGTTTCAACAACCGAAACACTAACCCATTTGAAAATAAAACTACTTGTGTTTTTCTTCAGTTCAACACCTCCTCCGTTGTAAGCATCTCAATCATATCAGTTTCTGCATAAACAACAAACAAATTATTATAACGGTAACACACATATAAGGGACAGATAACGCATTTATTAATCAAACCACCTGTGTTTTTATTTTTATCAATCCTCTTCCTCGGAAGCCTCGTTCAGCCACTGTATAAACTTTTCCAACTGCTTAACAAAAACCTTATCCGATTCATCAGCATCTTCTTTTTATTTCACCCAGTTAATGACCGCTTCTTCTCGTATAATATCTTTTTCGATTCATTTGTCTAAATATTGGAATAAAGTGAAACTTCTTTTAGACAATTTTGAATTCATCTTAAGTTATTTCCTTATATTGCCCCGTGTTTAGTTATGAGCTAGTATTATATAAAGTATAGAACAAATAGTTGCAGAACCAATCAAAATGATAGTTTTCAAACGTTCAAAAAGATATTGTTTTTTTAGAAGAACTAGATAAAACTTTGGTGTATGGACAACCATTTGCTATTTGTAATTCGCTAGTTTCTTCGTTTGTCTTAACTTTTGATCACGTCATTTGTCTTTAGTTGTTAAAAGGATGAACTAATTAAACATATCACTCGTATTAGTCTAATTTTAATAATGATCCGAAATGGAAAAAAATATGCCCTTTATTTTCAATGCAAAAGCAAACTATCTGCAAGTAACGAATTTTATTTGCTAATGGTAACTTTTTCACGATAAACTTTTTACCATACTGTAAATACTTTAATAAAATCACTTTTAGACTTTGTTTATCTTGTATAGCACTACTTAAGTACTGAATAATATTACTACATGATATGTTTAATGTTTTCCAATTTGCCATTTATTTCTGAAAATCAAGTTCTGCAGGGTCACTATCATTTTCTTCGTAAAATTACATAATTGTCCATGTCTAATGTTGTGGCGACTTATTAATGCTTTTGAGTTTAGTCCAAATGCATACTTTATTTGCGGATGAGCGTGGTAAGTTTATGTTTTTAACTATGCTTATGATTTTGTATTCTGGTCAATAGCCAAACATTCTTCATAAACTACATGTAAAGTTGAGCAAGTTTTTCGTAATTGCATTACCTCTAAACAATGACGGAGCCAGTGGGGGGGCTGGGGGGTGCTCGGCCCCCCCAACCGGCCGATGACTAGCTTATCTACAATGGCGAAAAGCAGCTTTTTTGATCGGAAACTATGGGAGCCCCCCCTAACATTATCTGGAAAAAATTTTGAGCCCCCCCTAATATAATTTTCTGGCTCCATCTCTGGCTCTAAAGAAATTTCCTAAAATACGGTACAACAAGCAGCAACATAACTGCTAATTCAATAAAACCTTTTTGTTGCAATAGA
>BQNB010020575.1:0-58769 GCA_026074375.1 Tanacetum coccineum
ATAATATAAAACTATTATTTTAATCAAAACTCAAGAATTGGAATAAAATATTAGCTTTCAAAAATATGAGTTCTCACAGTAAATGGTTCTCCGACTATGAAATTTCAATTAAAAAGAGGGGTTAGACAAGGTGACCCCCTATCTCCATTTTTGTTCATTATCGCCGCTGAAGGATTACATGTTGCTATGTTAGAAGCCATGAGTAGAGGTAGATTTAATGGTATTAAAATTCTAAACTCTGACCTTACTCTTTCTCATCTTCAGTTTGCCGACGATGTTATTTTTATGGGCGAATGGTCTCAAGATAATGCCCAAAACTTGGTCCGTATTCTTAGATGTTTTTATCTTTCTTTCGGACTAAAAATAAACTTGAAAAAAAGTAAACTTTTTGGTGTCGGGGTTCCAGGGAACGAAGTTTCAGCCTTAGCTAGAAAACTTGTTTGCGAGCCATCATCATTTCCTTTCACATATTTAGGCCTTCCTGTTGGAGCTTCCATGTCGAGATCTGTTCACTGGCAACCCATTATTGATCGATTTAGTGAAAAGTTATCTTCTTGGAAAGCAAAAAATGTTTCATTCGGAGGCCGGTTAACCTTAGTTAAATCCGTGTTAGGAAGTCTTCCTTTGTACTATTTTTCTCTTTTTAGAGCCCCTTTGAAAGTAATCAATGTCTTGGAAGGAATTAGAAGACAATCTTTTTAGGGTGGAGCTCACGGTGACTCTCGTAAAATCTCTTGGATTGCATGGGATAAAGTTCTATCGTCTTCTGAATTTGGTGGGCTAAATATTGGATGTCTTAAAGCTCTCAATTGGTCTCTTTTGGCTAAATGGTGGTGGCGCTTCAAAACCGAAAAGAATTCGCTTTGGAAGAAAGTCGTTTGTTCTTTTTCATCCATGTTCAATGAAATTTAGTGATGCAAGTGATGTTAGGTTTCTCCTGGTACCTGGGGAAAAATAGTTTCTATTAGGAATGAACTTGAAAAAATTGATATATCCTTTTCATCGTCATTTCATAAAAAGATTGGCGCAGGTCACGATACTAGATTTTGGACACCCATGTATTTTAACATGGTATCAGAGCTCTGGCTCTTGATTCGATGATGTTTTGGGACTTCAAGAATGGTCCCTGTACATAAGAGTAGCAGATAGCAGAGTATATATTATACTTGTTTGGATTGTATAATTCAACACGTAGGCCCATTAGGTCAGGTAGGGAAGAAAGTGAATTGAATGATCTTCAACATGAAATTTCAAGTATTATTCTTTCTTCGAATCCAGATTCTTGGCGTTGGTCACTTCATCCATCGGGCCATTTCTCTGTTTCTGCTTTTCGAGCAATTATTGATTCCAAGTTGTTGGGGCATTTAGGTTGCTTCGTTGGAATAATCTTGTTCCTGGTAAAATCAATATTTTGGCATGGAGGATTCGGAATTATAGGCTGCCAACGAGAGCCAATATTGATAAAAGAGGAATTGACATTCACTCTATTTTATGTCCGTTTTGTGAGGAGCAAATTGAAGATGAAGATCACATTTTTGCTCTTTGTCCCTTTTCTCGCAATATTTGGGATTTGATTCGTAAATAGTGGGGCTTAGATGTGATACCTTTAGATACCGCTTTGAATGTTCTTGAAATGGCCGATGATGGTGATTTGAATTTTGGTGAGAAGATAAGTTCTTTGTTCGATGTTGTGGTTCTATGTGCTATATGGTGGATGTGGAGGGCTCGGAACTTACTTGTTTTTCAGGCGGTTAAGGTTAATATGATCAACATCATTGATGACATTATTGTGACATCTTGCCTTTGGATTAAAAATAAAGCTAAGTGTAGTATTCTTTTGTAATTGTTTCTTGATTTGTCCTTGCTAGCTTCTTACTAGCATGTGATTTATATTTATATTTATATTTATATATATATCTCCGCCGTTCAAAAAAAAAACAAATCATAATGATATCTGTTAGTTGAATGGTGACGGCGTAGTGTTTTTTGTTTTTTTTTGTGTTTTTTTTTTTTTTTTTTTTTGATGAAAATGTGAAAATATATTACCATCAAAACAGCCATAACTTTTATAAGGAAGAATTAGGATCAAAAATAGACTAATGATCACAAGAGATCAAACATAAACTTATTATAATACTTCACATTTTCATACTCAATCACTACATTTCCCATTCACCTTGCAGACTTAAGCAACACAAGTGTAGTATCCACTTAAGCCTTCAAAGCAACAAGCCTCATAAGATCATTGGAAATGACTACATTTCCTCTTTGAAGGCTAGCCCATATATCAAACTGCAGCTATCCCTCACAGCAGATAATAGACTAGACATCCAAATAAGGCATCATCAAAACAAAGGCCTTGATACCTCAGATAATGGACTACATTTCCTGTATGAAGGCTATCAAATAATCTGCCTGCAGCTACTTCCTCACAGACAAAAAACAGATAGGCATCCATAGCAGGCATCATCCGACTAATTTAAGAACTGGCCTTTTCCGATTAATTTAAGCAGGGTGATATGGGGCAATTGCTGGATGAAGATGATTATTTTGTTGGTGTTGTATCGTAAAAATATGAAGATGATATGTTTCTGGCTGTGTTTTTGGGTGTGTTTTTGGTGGGTTTTGGGAAAGAAGAGAGTGTCTGGCAATAGGTTTTATCAACCAATACAGGTTTAAAAAAAATACTCCGTAATTGTTAGAATTTCAGTGTAATTGCATCCGAAAGCCTAGTTACCAAATCCTGTATTTCTTCATATATGCTATAAACTTTTAGCGATCTTAATGCTGGTTTTACTTGACATCGTAAAATCATAACCACATTTCTTTCAGATTTCACATATCAACTAAAATTTAAGCATTACGTAATTGAATGAACAGAAGCATCATCTTATGTAAGTATGTTCAAGAACTCATATATAAATATGTTCAAAGAAGTCAGAATCACCTGCAAGTTTGAATGAACAGAAGCATCATCTTATGTACATATATCATTAACCGAATATAACATGTCTTTGTAGATATAATGTAAATAAATGTGTATATAGAATAGGTTTTACTATCTTGGTTGTGGATATGTGACGGATAAGTGGTTGGATAAGTGGTTGTATGAACTCCATTCTGGATTATTAGATGACGAGTTTGCCTCTTGTGGTCTTCTTTCGGTATAGAAACCAGGTTGTTTAGGTTCAGGCAAAGGAATTTGGCTACCTAGCATAAGAACCACCATAGGCATGTCTGGTCTTTCTTCAGGATACTTTTGCACACATAGTAAACCTATGTGAACTGCTCGGGTCACTTCTGATTCAACGTAGGACCCGTTGATAATGCTGTCAACGAGCTCCACATGCTTCCTGTTATTGTAAAGCCTCCACGCCTGAGCAATAGATGCCATATTAGTACATAAAAGATTTGTATGGTACCAAGATGTTGTATTGGACAATTAGGAACAGAGTACTAAAATGACATATTATCATGCTCGAAGTATTCTTAACTAAAGTAGAGGCTTTTGTTGTGATTAGAAAGAACATTAGGGTGTAACTTACATGTCCAAGAAGATTGAGATCGTGATTAGCATCTTGAAATCCTCTATTTCTCTTTCCACTTACTATTTCTAATACCAATACGCCAAAGCTAAAGACATCAGATTTGGTGGAGTATATCCCATCAATGGTATACTCAGGTGCCATGTAACCACTGCAGGAAGTTAATGGACAAATCAATTAGCTTTTGATCAGATACGGTTGAAATTGAGTTTATAAATAATGTTGACAAGGAAGTCTTACTAGGTTCCCATTACTCTTCTTGTATTTGCTGAGGTGTCACTTCCTTCCATACTTCTTGCCAAACCGAAATCTGAAATTCTCGGATTCATTTCTTTATCAAGTAGTATGTTGCTTGCTTTTAGATCTCTATGAATGATTCTTAGTCTCGAATCTTGATGAAGATAGAGAAGTCCCCTTGTAATCCCAATTATAATGCTGTAGCGCTTGGACCAGTCCAATGACTTTCTCCTTCCTTCATCTGCTCATTATATCAGAAACATCAGTTCTTATTGCAGCTTACAACATCCAGTTTCCATGATGACTAACAACAGATATAAGTATTAGCGAAAATGTACTCGTTAGTTAGTTAGATTAGATTTTTAGAGAAACTCACCAAAAATGAAAGAATCCAAGCTTTTATTGGGCATGTATTCGTAGATCAATATCCTTTCCTCTTCACCAATGCAGCATCCTATAAGCTTCACAAGGTTTCGATGCTGTAGCTTAGCAATACACTGAACCTCGTTTTGGAACTCATCCGGTCCTTGTATCGATTTTCCTGAGTTCCTCTTCACAGCGATTTCTTTACCGTCCTCCAACATTCCCTGAAAATTAATTCTCATTTGGTATAGGAAGAAGGTATGATTGTTTAACTAGTGCTGGCTCAAGGGTAAACTTACTAAAGCCATCGCTTTTGGCCCCCGAATATTTGTTGTTTATTAATATATAGCCGATCCTATATTTTCTTTGGCATCTTCTTGAGATCTCGATATATAGAAGGCCCCGGTTACTAAAACTTCTAAAATGATTAAGGATGTTTGTTTAGTTTTATTTATTTTTTAAATCCATACGATTAAGTCCTTATTAGTGTTTCTGAAACACGACTATGTCCATCTTTTTATTATTACAAAATGATGAATTGAGCTCATTTAGTGCTACAAATTCTAATGAGCTGTACACAAATTAAACATTTCAAGAATCACCGACGAATAGTGTCTTAATGAACCAACAAGAATAAGCTATTTTTTAAAAAACAAACATGAACACCAATTTTCATTTGTTTAAGGGTTCATATTAGTTGTTTGTTCTGTCAAAATCTTAACTAACGAACAAGAACAAGCCTCGCTCGTGTTGATTCGGTTCTTTAGCCCTCAACTGACGGTTGTACTCAAGTCAAACTTAACTAAAGTTTGGATGGTTATAAAGAACTTTATAGCCATTCAAACTTCAGTTAAGTTTGACTTGAGTACAACATTCAGTTGATTCCTTTAGATTATATGAGCGATGGTAGTTCAAGCTTAGATTGTAGATCGTGAATCATACCAATGTAGACATGGTACCAGAATTTATGAGTAATAGTACCTTGTATACAGGACCATAACCACCTTCTCCAAGTTTGCAGCTATCTGAAAAGTTGTTTGTTGCATTGACTATTGTGTTGAAGTCAAACAATGGCAATTCCCAGTCTTCCCTTTTGTTCTCATTGACATAGGTGCTTTCATGAACAACGGTATTTACATCTGTAAAACATAATTACACCATTAGTAACTCGCATGTTGATAGGAAGTGTTAATAACTCCTAACAAAACAACAAAAAACAAAAAGAATAAGGAAACATGAAATGATTGATCAACTTATCGGATATGACAAAGGCACTACCATTATTTTTCTGTTTCCTTCTCTTGTAAACAAACAAGCATATGCCGAGTAGCAAAGTCAATCCAACGAGTACGGGGATGACTATAATTCTCACTCTCGTCTTTGATTTAGCTGCCATTTTGGCTGCATAAAATAAAATAGAGTTAGCTAAACCTTGAATTCACACAAATACATCACATATGCTAAATTAATGTTGACTTTCTTACGTAATTCTGAGGCAGCCATGCGAACGTAGATATCTTGCCCATCTTCAGCATATGTTCTGATATCAATCAAATCATCAAACCAAATCAAGCATCCACTTCCTCCTGATCTAATATCTAAATTAGCATAAGCTGTACAATTACAGTTCCTCAAGCATACTTTCTCACATTCTGCAAGATTCATACTCACATTAAATGATGCTTTCCGTGTATCTGGCAACTTCACGCCTGATTGCTTAATGAACCCATCTCCACCGTCACAGTTCAACTGAACCTTCCTCACACACCCGTTAGACCAATCTGCTCTTCTCCACTCATCTGGGAATCTCGGATCAAATCCTCTTAAGCATCCACAAGCAGGCGAATCGTTAATGTTACAGATACCATATCGACCACATAATCCATAGCGGTCACAGTTATCCGTCTGTCCACTCACATAAAGCAACCATTCTTGCGTCCGTTCAACCCAAATAAACCGTCGTAGAATCCCATCTGTATTTAAAATCATTCTCGACAGAACAGAATTATTAACAAGCTCATACTGGTAATAAAGTTCCTTTTCATTGAACTCAAACTCAAACGTGTAAATATCATTTGGTTTTAAACTAGGCATCCCGTTAAACCGCAACCCGTTCCATGGCCCAGAGCTATACTGCACATCAGAACCTTTCCTCAGAAGAATTTGTGGATATCCCTCAAAATCAAATCTATTTGTATACTCACCCGGTGAAGGATCATCAGCAGTCTTCCATGATGTTAAATATTTATCTAAACCTCTTACAAAGTCCTTCCCGTATTTCATGGTTGGTAAGAATGTATCACCAGGATAATCAAAACTTTGCCATAAGTAATTCTCAGGATCATTATCATTTTCATTCCTGATAACAAGATTTCCTGTATCTAGAACTTGTGCAACTGGATTATTTCCGATAACCGATGAATTTGATGACCAGATCCTCCTGTTTGTACTATTAAAGAGGATTAAATTTCCTTCACCATTAAGTACCAACACATTTGAGTTATCAGTAAGTGGAGTTTCTTTATTAGCAACCCATACAACCGTCTTGACTGCTATTTGATTGTACCAAATTCCCAAATACCGATTACTTGAAACATTGGAGGGACTGAAAAATCCCATTTCAAAAGTTTCATCATCTGAAACTAAGGTTTGGCCATCGGTTATGTTTTGGTTTGCAGTAATGGTGCTTATCGCTGTTGAGGTTAGCAGAAGTGTAGAAATGGTGGAGACAAATAGGAACAAACGGAAGCTTTTCAGATTGATAGGCATGTATTGATTCATTTCTTACAAATACTTCGCTTTGATATTTACCATAAGCAAAACCTTAAAATATTACTCTTTTTTGCTTTCATCTTTAGATTTTTATTTAAAGGAGAACATACGTGCATGGTCAAACTAAGAGGTCTTCTTTTTGCCTTTTTGGAAAGTAAAGTCAAACTGTAGACCAATTGAAACTGTGAACGTTATTTCTTGGAATTTAAGCATTGGTGATTGGTTATTTAACTAATATAACTACAGGTGACGACATTGACACATTACATGTAAATGGGTCAATATGAGTTATGCTGTATCTCTAACCTGTCAAATGGGTTAAGCTAGATGATTTACTAACATAAGAAAACGCTCAAAAGGGTAGTGTCTTTAGGAGTATTTTCGGATACAATAATAAACTCATAAATTTCTTCATAAAATGTAGAGTTAATAGCATAAATCGTCCCTGTGGTTTGTCGGGTTTAACGAAATTGGTCTCTCGAAACTATTTTTAACGGATCCTCTCCCTGTGCTTCCGACCCGTATCGGATTTGGTCCCTTGACCGATTTTTCCGTTAGTTTGACCGTTTGAAAGACTGAAATGACCAAACTACCCTCATAGGTGTTTCGTAAATGATCCCTATGGTTTGTTAGATATTACGAATTTAGTCCATTCATTAATTATTATTATTATTTTTAGAGTTAAGTACATTTTTGGTCCCTGTGGTTTGGTGCATTTTCTCACTTTTGGTCCAAAAATAAAAAAAAGTTTGGTTTTGGTCCAAAACACATAGTTTCGGTCCACTTTTGGTCCAAAAGATATAGTTTCGTTACACTTTTGGTCCAAAAGACATAGTTTCGGTTCACTTTTAGTCCAAAAATTTTAGTGCAAATTCACGGGATTGGACTAAAAGTGGACAGAAACTATGTTTTTGGACCAAAAGTGAACATTTTTTGAATTTTGGACCAAAAGTGAACTCGCACCAAACCACAAGGACCAAAAATGTACTTAACTCTTATTTTTATATTTTTTTTCAATGTTTTATTTATACGTTTTCTATACCTTTTTTATACGTTTTTAATGTTTTTTAATGTTTTATTTATACTATTTATACATTTTTTACGTATGTTTTCTTATACATTTTAACGTTTATTTATACTTGAACTGTTTTTTTAACGTTTTATTTATATTTGAACCTAAATTTTTTATACGTTTTTTTAGTTTTTTTAAGGTTTTATTTATACTTGAAACAATTTTATTTATACGTTTTTTTAACTTTTATGTACGTACGTTTTTTATACTTTTTTTAATATTTTTTATACTTGAACCAATTTTATTTATACGTTTTTAACGCTTTTTGTATGTACATTTTTTATAATTTTTTTACGTTTTATTTATACTTAAACCAATTTTATTTATACATTTTTAACGTTTTATTTATACTTGAACCGATTTTTACGTTTTTTAGTGTTTTCTAAGTTTTTACACGTCTAAAAACTGATAAAAACGGATGAAAGCGTATGAAAATGGACAAAACGTAAAAAAACTTGAAAAAATGTAAAAATAGCATACGCAAACGTACAAAAAACGGACGAAAAACGTGTAAAAACGTTCAAAAACCGACAAAGACGGATGAAAACGTACAAATAATTTCAAAAATTCGGAAAACGCGAAAAAACGTACGAAAAATTATAAATCGGACGAAAACGTATAAAAACGTTCGAAAAAGGATAAAAACCCATAAAAACGGATGAAAACCTACGACAACGTTCAAAAACGTACCAAACGTACAAAAATGTAAAAAATACGTTAAATAAATGTATAAAAAGTTAAAAATAAAAAAGAAATAAAACAATAATTAAAAATTAAAAAACAAGAAACAAGAAAAATTAAATAATTTAGAAAAAATTAACGAAGCAAACCACATGGACCATTTATGAAACACTTATAAAGGTATTTATGTCATTTTCACCATCTAAATCAACAATTAACGATCAACATAACGGAGTTAGTGGTCAAGGGACCAAGCCCGATACGGGTCAGAACAACAGGGAGAGGATCCGTTAAAAATAGTTTTTAGAGACCAATTTCGTTAAACCCGACAAACCACGGGGACGATTTATGCAATTAACTTTAAAATGAAGTTAGAATATTTTTGTACTAACATAGTTTTCTTTGTTATGTTTAGCACAGTAAAAAAATGGATACAGAGGTGTTGATGGGTCAGCCCACCCATTCTACCAACCCTACATATACTATTCTCAATGCTTTGACTCTTCATAGTTGCCTGGTTTGACATTATCAATCATGAATCATTATTAAATTGATACAATGTATTTAAAAGATTATCGGATTTGCCTTTTCAAGGGTTTCTGGTAGGTCAAACCAGAAGACTGGGTGCCGTTAGGCCAATGGACCTTTGGTCGTTTAACGAATATTAAATATTTGACAACCTGCAGTAAAGGTCGCTGCACGGCTGCTCGGAATTTATGGTTTTGGGATTATCATATTGGATGGTTAATGTAACATCAGCATGACAGCATCTTTGAACCTCCCGAAAATAGTTTTCTACATATCAAGATGTAATTCTCTTTTTATAACTTGACAAATGTGAATGCATCAACCCAGAATTGCCCAAATTAGCTTTCCAATTTTTTATGTTCTCTAAAGTATTACCTATGTGCATTTATGACCAACAGTTCTGTAATAAAATTACCGGTATAATTGCAAATGGAAAATGTTGAAAAGGGTAGCGTATGGACTATAGGCAAATACTACTTTGACGCATGCACTTCATTTTTGCCCAGAGGGTAACTAACTGTTCAAAAATTTTGGGCATAGGTAGGCTTCCCGTACTTTACCCTTAGAGACCTAGGTGTAGTAATGCCGGCAACGGCGTTGGGCTACGTTGCCCGGCGTTACTACACCGCAAGCCGGCGTTGCCCAACGCCGTTGGGCTTGGCGTCGTCGGCCAACGTGCATTGGAGTGTATTTAAAAAAAAAAAAATTCGTTTTGCCCCCTCCAACGGCCTGTTTTTAATTTCCCTCTTATTTTTGAAAAGTTACAAAAAACCCCTTAACGGCTAGTTTTATATAAAAAAAATTATAATAAATTTACAAAAAACACCCCTAACGGCTATTTTTTCAAAAAAAAAAAACCCCCCACAACGGCTATAAAATCCACAAACGACACAAAAAAATCATTTAGCCCCATGCCCACCCCCACACAACCTATATACAACAACTCCAAAACTTTATATCAAATTAACCACGCACCAAAAACAAGACAAACACAATATAACAACCAAAAACACATAACAATAACTCATACAGCAATGAATCAAAATCAAATTGGTCGAACCGTTTTTAATATCGATGAGGAAACCGACGCATTCTATTTACAAAAAGCTACCGAGTATCACGAATGGCTACTACAACAAGAAGCTCAACCACGATTGACCCGTACCCCGATCTTCCGTGACCGTAAAGATGCCGAAAGACGTCTACGTGCCGATTATTTTGATGATCACTGTAAGTATCCGTTATACTATTGTTTAGTTTGTTAAATGAATGAAATAATTGTTTAGGGGGTTTTATGAAAATAAAGAGGCGAGTGGTGTTATTTGGTGTTATGATAAGGGGAATGGTGTTGGTGTTATGCTGATGTGACGGCGAAAAATGGATGTTACCAAGTTACTACACCTAGGGCTCTTATATTGAACAAAATAGTAAGCACGTTAGCCTTTTTTTTAACATAGGAGTATGGACACCATTTTTGCATTAAAATTCGGTTTTTTTTTTTGCATTAATCTTCGAATTTTTTTAAAATATTGCCAATGACAAGATTCGAACTTGTGACCTTGGGTTAAGATCCAATGAGTTTAACCAACTGAGCCAAGCCACGATTTGTATTATACTATCCAAAACAATAGTAATATGTTCTAAAAAAACCATGTTGATATCTTTTAATTTTCAAAAATATATTAAGATATACTCTTAAAAAAATATTTTGATTTTTAAAAAATATATTTAAATATATACTCACTAATTATATGTCATATTAATCAAAATCCATAATACCTGACCTATAACTCAAAACCCTAACACATATAACATTTAATTTCGAAATTTATAAATTGATTAGTACAAATTTTTATAAATGGCTGAGGTATAACATTCATTTCGTGTTAGATGGCTGAGGTATAACAGTTATTAATTGATTAGTACAAATTTTTCTCACACGAACAGCTATATGCAACACTGTCAAGAATCAAACGAAAAAGAAGAATGAAAATTCTATGTTTACACAAACACGATTACCATTAGAACTAAACGACATACATTATCTCAAAAAAATTATGAGCCGAACTCGCCCGTTGGGCGGGTTATGTTACCAGTATATATATATATATATATATATATATATATATATATATATATATTTTATATATATATATATATATATATATTATATATATATTGGTTGAAATATTACGATATTTAATTCTATTAACATTCTCTTCAATGTTTTGGTGATTGACAACATGACTGGATAACACATAACGTAAAGTGTTAAGTTACTCGTGCATACAAATCATTCAATTGCATTCAATACGACACATCTCTCGACGTTCAAAGTCTGCTTCACGAAATAGTTAGCATCCGAGGTAAAGCACTTAAGATATGAATAAAATAAATGTTTATGCATTTTTATGATTCAAAAGAATTTATATTCATACCTCACATTTTTTATAAAATGTCACAAAACATTTTTTATAATTCTTAACCAAAACACTTTTAGATTTAAAAAGGAAATGTTTTATTCAATATAAATATTTTGTAACTTCAAATTTTCTCACCTAAAAAAAAACGGCTTAAAAATGTTTCAGAAAAACACCTCCCCTGAAAAGACAAAAAAGAGAGCGTCTGGCCTGTGCGGCCCCTTAATTTTAGGGTACGGCACCTAATTAAGGGGTCCCCACCCAGACAAAATATAGCTCAAGCTAAGGCTTATTAAATACTGGACTATCTTCCTCTGATTTATCACCTTTTTTTTATGGCACACAACTTTCTTTCTGTCAATCAGTTTATACTTTCCTTTCATTCCTTCGTTGATCATTTAATCTTCATAGATTTATTTCCAAGTGATTAAAGCTTTTCCTCAATGTGCCAAGAGAAGAAATTTTCATTATCATTAAGATACGAAGTTATATAGTTTAGTTAGTGCATTCGTGATATGTCTTACATTCACAATGTATAGATCGAGTCCATGTATTCGAAACTTGTGTAATAGTTAGATCATGATGATCATGGCGTGTATAGTTGTAAGATCGTGGTGATCATAGGAAGTATAGTTTAGATCGGGAGGTGATTTTAGTTAGTAAGTAGTAGTGCTAGATTTAGGCTGTGTTCGCTAGTAGTGTCTAGGTGAAGTAATAGTTATGAAGTCAGTGAAAAAGTTATGAATCGTAGTGAAGAAGTAGTGAAGTGAAGTTGTGAAGTGAAGTGAAGCAAAGTTATGAAGTGAAGTGAAGTTGTAAAGTGAAGTGAAGTTGTGTGGTGAAGAGAAGTTGTGAAATGTTGTGAAGTAGTGTGGTTAGTTGTGATAGATTGGTTCCTAGTAGGATTAGAACACCAGAGATTTGGGACTTAGTGTCGGAAATCGGTTGTAAGCTCTTAGTTGTGTTCGGTTATTCTCCGCCTAAAGGGAGCTTGTTGACTAGTGAAGTAAATCTTAGTTGGGTACTCGAAAAAAAGTGGAGTTAGGGCGAAGAATGGGGGGTGCTTCTTGACCGAACCACTATAACAATCATAGCGTGCGGTTGCACTTCTTTTTACTTTTCGCTTTCCATATTTTATTTACTTATCACCTTACATTTTTTTATTATTAGCATTATATATATGTGTAAGATTGTGGGCGTATATTGTTTGGATGATGATTGTGTCATGGATAGAAGTTAACATTGTGATTGTGCTTATATTGCTATGACATGTTCTAGTGAATATAGATGTATTATTCACACTTATTATATTGCATCTAATTTGATGGATAATTTATACGAAATAATTTTAAGTTTCTTAATGGAAACGTATTCACACCTTCTCTACGATTTTACAAATTGGTATTCTCGATTTCCACAAATTGGTATCAGGAGCCAGTCGTTCTGATTTTCAAAACAGAATAGTTTTAAAATTGAGTACGATCCATGTATCAATTACATGAAGGGGGATTAAATTGAAAGTGTTTTGATTGCTTAACTTGTATAGTTTTGTTATTAAATACACTAAATATACTAGCTGAGGTTAAATAATGATGCCTAAACTTAAAGTGTTATATGTTACGGTATCAAGTTCAGACAATTGTTACACCTCTTTCTGCAAATGTCAGTTAACAATTTTGTACAAAAAAAAATTAAAAAAATGTAAAATATTTAAGTGTCAGATGGCCGGCACCCTTAAGTGTATGCCTGGGTCCCCTTTAATTTCTGGGACGCCCCCTTATATTTAGGGGATCCCGCCTGTTGATTCGACAATTTTTTGGAAAACTTTGAAAATTCTCTATATAATCAACCGTATGTCTGTCAGAAAGTTGTGCCACCCCCATTTCGCAAGATAATTGAGTCTAACTTTCATATGAAAATTACTTCCTAAGTATTTATTTTCAAAATTAAGTTGTCAGAAAAGGTAAAATACCTTCTTATTGTCCCAAAATGTTCGAGTCTCGTTTTAAAGTAAAACTACTTGTATTTCTTTCTTTTTCCTTGTCGAGATTCCGGACATTTACTAGTCGGTATATATTTGAAATATGGGTAATGAACCTTTCACAAGATTATTTAAAACTTGGTTAATTTTTGAAATGGGAAGGAAATAATTTGTTTTTCAAAATAAAGCGAGCTATGTTATACATTGTTGTATTATTACACAAAACGACGACAAGGAATTTAATGTGTTATTCTATATGATTATGTGCATAAACCACTTTATGTCTTAAAATTTGTTAGTCGAAATTATTAAAATGATTGTTGCTATTTGTTATTTAAGCTAATTGGAATGTCTAAGACATGTGCATGTACACTATTTGTTTTGTAGGCTTGTTTTTCGGCTTATAAATAATAGAACTTATTGTAGATTTCTTGATTAGGATTGCGAAATTGTTCTTACATTAAATATAGGTATACGATCATTTATTACAAATGCTTAAATAAAACATATTTTATAAATCTTTTCGAGTATGGGAATATACTTAGGAATAAGAGTTCAATAACTTGTCAAGTATATTATTAAATGTGTTAAAACTAGTCACCTAAATATTTTTAACGATTTAATCTATTTTCAACAATACGTTTAAATTTTTTTTCAACAATCGTTTAAATATTTTCAACAACTTGCTTTGTTTGAACTTGGTGGTTTTTAAACAAAAAAAAATTGTATTAATACATTAGTTAACTAAGAAAAAGAAAAATTGCTGTGCCTGCATGGTTCTAACATACACCCATAAATTTATTTTTTATCATATAATTAATTTATAAAATATGTGTGTAAAATATGTGTGTTGTATAAAAGATGCGTTTGAAAAAATCATTTATTACTCATTAAAATGTACAAAAACTATGTATATTATACATATCAACAAATAGCTTTTCTCACAAGTAATATTTTTGACAAATCTTGGAAATTAGAATTTAAATTTATCATTATTCATTACAACTCACTCTTACAACTAATTCTTGGGATTAATGGAAACATATTTAAATAATTTATCTACTTTTCTTTTAAATGAGTGTTCGTGAGGGTTCAAGAAAGATTCGGAATATATCATATTTACTTATTCAAAAATTATGATTGATATCTTTATTGAACTAATTGATTAGTTTTCGTGTTTATGGAATGAATTCGGCTTTTATATTGTTTAGTTTCAAGATTTATATCAAACTATACACAAAAGATATACTCTTGGATCTTATCATAACTCAATACACATGATTGATATGAAAACTAATTCACATCCTTTCTTTAGATGAAAAGAATATTTTGCATCAGATTCATAACTCACACTTGTGTTAATGATGCCTATTGTGCTTACATGTCCATGGTTGTAGTTCAAATATTATAATAATATGTTTAATATTGCATAAAATACATAATGAATATAGGATTGATTGACTTCGATGTTTGTTCCGATATATTCATGCTAATTTACATTGCATGCAAATTGGTAAATGTGTCATTTGAAAAACCAAAACATGAGCAAATAACAAATATGTCAAACTTTTCTCATACAACATACAGCACAACTCAAAGCTAAAATTCACTTTTATCAATTCTTCAAATAAAATAATATTTTGTTTTATGTCACTGGATAAACATGAGGTTTGTGAATAATTATGTTTAATGATTTTTATGGATTATCGTATTATACCTATTGATCAAAGGATATATATATATATGCAGTTTATTTTCTTGTAGCATAAAATGTTGTGTTACAGAAAAACATACAATAATTTGAAAACAAAATTTTTATAAAGTTATTAAAATTGAAAAATTAAATAACAAAATATGTGTCAATGTATAAACAAGTAAAAATACATTTATTCAAATACTTATTTAATTTAATATACAAACTTTGATAAGGAATAATAATTTTGTAGGAAAAAAGCCATATTTGTTTTAAAATTTAAATATGTCTCTTTTCAAATATATTTATCATTAAAAGAATCACAATACTTAATTTAAGGATAAAATAATATTGATGCGTTCATTTCCCATGGACTATGAATTGGAGAATTCTTTGAAACACTTCAATATAACACTATTTGTATATCACAAATTTACATCTCTTGGCTTTTGAAAAAACAAAACATTTAAACTATCACATGTGATAAACTACACATGTAAGCGATGAACTAAACATAAGACAATCCATTAAATCAAGCAAGATCGTTATCGAAAGCCCAAACAAACCTATAGATCTTGAAACAATAAGATTAAAAAAATCTTGTTCTGCTTATATTAGAAAATTCCACCCATTTTTCTTGATTAGGATTATGCGAACCGGAATTAAAGTATGTTAGTTGAGTCATGTTAGGCCCTCTATGAAAAGATAATACAAAATTTATCTTTGCTACACTTCATTAGGATAATATAAGAATTCTATTTCGTCTAACATGAGAATGACTACTGGAGAATCTATTGCACTAGAAATTCAATTTGACCTAACGGTTGAATTGCTTCCAAGAGTGAAGTTGGGCTCGGTGTATAACCCCTAAAAATGGTCGTGTTTAGCCTGAATTGAGCACCACTAGTGATAGTCTCATATTCATTCTCTAATTTGATTAAATGGCTCTTCCTAAATATGCCTAATGATAGTCTACATCGATAGACTTTGTATCTCATTAGGAGTACACACTAAGCACGTAGAAATTAGGCTTCTCCTTAGTCAATCTAGACACAATGGACCTCACATATGTGCTTTAATATTTCAAGATGATTACTTGTTCACATGTAATGCAATTATCCTTATATTATAAAAGAGTGAGTTTTTGAGTATTCAATGTGGTGTGTTAATGATGTAACATTTACGATTCGACATAAAGATTAGCCTCTCCATTTGCCTCATCATTGAAGATGCTGCTTTTGTTTCAGTTTTTAGATATTGAATTTGGCGTCTTAATGATCCATCATTTACTATTTTTATTTAAGCTTTGCCTCCCAATCTGCCCGCTCATTAAATCTGCAATTGTTTTGGCCTTCATGAGTCTCTACCACTGCCTGCCCTTTAATTTTTCCAACAGTGAGCAGTATTTAGATTAAAAGGTCTTCATGTACAGGTAAGTTGAGTTCACCGTCTCCAGTATCTGTAATCAGATTTTTGGATGCAGAGCCATCATCACCATAACCAGTAGCTACCTCCGATCTAACACAGGTTTGCCAATGGTTTTCATGGAGAAGGTAAAACCCTGTAACCTAAAACCATAGTAGCTGTAATAAGATCATAAATAAGAATGGAGATACATGCCCTAAAATTCCACTACTTGCACATAATTCCGTATCTTGGTACTATTGGATGTGTGCAAAATTTTATTGTTAAACTACTTTCTGTGGGAAAAATTTGATGTGAAGAATGAAGATACATGCCCTAAAATTCCACTACTTCACATCCCTGTATCTTGGTACTATTGGATGCATATTTGTGTTTTCGGACACGAATGGAGATACATGCCCTAAAATTCCATTACTTGCATGATATGAAATTATATAAAGTATGGTAGGTACTGCTCAGTCGGATTGTGTAACTTAGATGTGTTGTTTGTTGTAGTTATTATATAAAGTATATGAATGATGTGTTTTGGCTAACATAGGTGTTGGTCAAGAATCTTTATGGATTGTGGTTACTTTCTAATTAACAAGGTTGTTGAGAGATTCGTTAAGAGGGAAAACAAAGAAGTGCATTGTCGCTACAATTTCCGCATCCATCCATTCTGTGGAAGAGACACTCGACACATTAGATTACGCTCAATGTGCAAAACATATAAAAAAACAAGCCCGAGGTTAGTGCAGGCGAGGTCAGTTGTTTAAGTATTTAACAAGCTTCTCGATTTTAACCATGATGACTGAACTTTATATTTTTCTTATTGCAAATCAATCACAAACTGATGAAATCTGGAATGATGAAGGACCATGCTTTTGTTGAGATCAATGTTCGTCATTTAGACGTAATATTTATCTTATTTTGTGACCCCAAAATTTGCTCCAAAATCATGTATTATTTTTCTCGGATAAGGCATCTTGAAAGTAATCATGACATTTTACTTAACTTAAATGCATTAGTAGGTTGTACAATATGGACAAGTCACAGAGACTGGAACATAAAACAACTTGCTACAAATGAGCGAGTTCTATAGTAACTATTTAGTATGCAGAATATCAGCACATAAGGTGAATCAAGATTAGTATTGACTCATATGCATCTAATAAGATATGTCCAAGAACAAAAGGATTTCAGGTCAAAAAGAGTTTTGTTTGGCACCGGTACTGCATTCTTACCATTGTTTTCTACATGAATGGGTTGGTTCAGGTTATGTATTAAAACCTCCTGAATTAACTTATATGAAGAATAAGATTATTATCGAAAGAAAACAACTTTTGGAAATATGGCTGGCGCATAAGTAGGTGGCACATATTTGATTTCTTTTTCTCATTTTATGAATTTTTACCACCTTTAATCTTATTCTTGGTTTATAACAAAATAAATGTGATATGAGCTATACATTTATAACCATGGCTGATCCTCATTAGAATGCTCAATTCACAAGATAAAAGTCTATGACCTTATTATGATATGAGCTATTTGGGTGCTTTTTGCAGCCATTTTATGTTGAAAAATGGGAAACATATTGTAGCATAAAAGAGTCATGTCTTGCGTATGCTCGAATCAGGGAAAAGAAGCCCTTATTGCACACTTCTAGGAGTCAAGCTTGATGAACGTTAATACGTGTTGTCGTCCTTTTCTCTTTTCTATAGGTTGCCTTAATGCATGCAATTAGGTAACAAGTTCCATTATCATTTATTCTAGGCAACCACTCCTTAATTTATATGATACTTGGCCGATAAAGACTGTTGTCAACTCAGGTTATGTTTGTCTAATCGTTAAAAAGGGGTTAGCTTAAAAATTACAAATTCATGTTATCCTGCAACTTTGAATATGAAATTAGAAAAAAGTATTTAGTTTATCACATTTAAAGGCCTGATTTATTGCTTGCACCAGATCAATGCAGCGAATGACTGATTGGTGATAATATAGGCTGTGGAAATTGGTTAAACTTGACAAGGATGATGAATTTTGGTTGATCATGTTATACCTTATCAATGTAGTAAGTGGTGATAGTCAGTGTTTGGATTCTATTGACATGTTGTTTAGTGGGTGTTTGGAGTTTTTTTGTACCAATATCAGGTTGGCATTTAGAGTATTGCACGTTCTGTTTAGGTGGTGTTTGGATCACTACAATAGCTCTTATTTGTTTTCTGGATATTTACACACGGTTTTTGGTTGTCTTTTCGGTTAATTGACGATTGTTTATCGAGTATATATGATGGATATATTTTGTATGTAGTTACATTTGCAGCCTTGGATTACAAATTTAAGGACCCATTAGTGGAGGAACGTTGATATGGCATAATCTAAGGATAATCCTCAAGATATAAGAGGTATTATCTTTTATAAGTTGAAGATATATCATGTTTATTTTGTTGCCAATAAGTAAAATCAAGTATCATTGGATATATATGTAATAATTTTACGTTTAAAATTGTAGTGTTTTTGAAAGTTCTAAAGCTTACCAAAGAATGTGTCTTTGGAAACTACATTATTTTATTCTTATGTATTTGTGATTAGTTAATAAACAAAGGTTTACTGCTTATTTTTCTCATATGATGTTCTCATCCTTTCTGTAATACTTGCAGATTTATATTGTATATTCATATAGCTAATGCGTTTAGGGGTGTTTGGTTCAGGTAATATGGTTTTGTGCTTGCAACCTTATGACACACATCCTCATCTCCATATCAAATTGTCCTTATTTGTCCTTAAGATTGCTCGACCTTTTAATGTTTTCACCTTAAACTTTTGGAACTACTCTCTAATAGCATAATATTATATGAAACACAATAGTCAAATAATCCAAAAATTAACATTTTCAATCCTTTATTCCTTCTTTATTTCTATTACATTCATAAACGGATTCATCCGGTTAAAATTAAGTATTTATCAGACTAGGAGTAGAAGTTGGGTCAAAACAAGACGGGCCTGAAAAAAGGACCAAACCACTAACTATTTATCACGCGCACACCAAGCCAGGCCAAAAGCCTAACAACACATAATCATCGGTTTTAAGCTCAATTAGATTCAATTCACTATCACACGTATGACAATTGTCGTCGCTATAAAATAAACATAACTTATACACAAGCGTTTAAACACATTACACTTAATTTAATAGGGAGTCTTAATGATTTAAAAACTTAATTAAGAGTTATTATAAGGAATTAAAAAGTCATATTATTAATGAAATTTAGCATTGTTTAATGTTTTTACTTATGAAATTTTAATGACTTCCATATACATATTCGGTTAGGAATTGAGAGGAAGATGAAAAGATTGCCAAAAAATTAATGATTTAACCTAATCCAATGCCTATAAAAACCGGCCAAAATCACATGCACAAACACAAAAGTTACAACTTAATTTTAGTAGGCTTAGTCATATGGATGTCCATGAGTCCATGCTAATATTGGTTGTTGTCTTCACAGATATAAAGTAGTTAAAGCAAGAAGCGGGGGCCATACTGTTGTGCAAACCGAAGATGGATGCTCTTTTCCTTTGGTTGGAACAAGCATGGACAGCTTGGTACGAGCTCAATTAAAAATGATGAGTGACATTCTAACAATTGTAAAGATGATATTAAATGAAGAGATTGATTACTTAATTTTGGCATCAACTGTTCTTTGTGCTAACAATTGTTAACTTATTTTGCTTATGCAGAAGTTGAGTTATCTCTGGTACAATGTCTTATAACGGATGTAAGAGATGTTGCATGCGGCAATGATTTTACAGTTTGGTTAACTTCTCTCAAAGGCGCTTCTATTAGTATGAAGACGACTTTAAGAGTCTTTTAATTTGTAAAACAATGTCGTGTTGACAAGTTGGTGAGTTTGAGTGTGATAGTTGCATATTTTATAGAGTTGTATGAGTTTGGATTTCAATTGTGGATGCTTGAGTTTACATTTATCAATTATTTTTAGATTTTTCCAAAAGACCAAGCCCGGTGCAACGCACGGGTTTGGCACGTCTCGTATGTCCTCATAATCTTGATGCTCAACATTTAATTGCATAGATATTAAATGCTTGACCACTATAAAGGCATTTGTCTTTTTCTATCAATTTAGATAAAATATTTCTGTTGATCCCACTTGAATGGATCTTGAATTCCTTAGCTTATGTAAGGCTAAGTTGTATTGAATAAATTCAAAATAACTATGATAGAAACTTTGATTGTGAATATCAAAGACCATGCGGAATCTAGTCAATGATACTAAGAAGAATTTCAATGAAACAGTAATGAACAAGATTAATAACAAATGTTGAGTTTATTGATTTGATGATTATAAAACTACATATGCTTAAATGAAGACGAATGAAACAACAAGGGCTTAATATGACACTTTGGTATTCTACTTATGGAAGAATTAAAAGCTGGAAGATTTCCATGAAGATATGCATTGAAAAGTCAAAGATATCAAAGATAGCTTCCTTAGTACTCTAGGTTTTCTTGTAAACCCTATATATAAAGGGTATTAGGCGTCTGGTATAGTGTATCCAGAAACATAGAGCACTCCCAATGAGAGTCTAGTAAACGTGTGCGTATGTGTACACAGTAGTTAGTTAGTTAATAGCTATTTAGCTAATAGTTAGTTAGTGTTTAGCCTCAAGAATCATTTGGGGCTGTGATGAATAAAGAAAAACCTTGAAAAACATCATTGTTCTTATTGTTATTATTCTGCTGCGTAATGTTTATCTTTGATGTTTATAATCCTAGATTAGATCTAAACAATCTGAGTCTTACAACTATCTAAGGAGTTATTTAGAACTCAACAATTGGTATCAGAGCCTGGTGGCTCTTGATCTAGGATCTCAAGGTTTTCGTGTGTATTTTCTGTTTTTCATGTAATAGAGAAAAATTGATAACGTTAGGGTTTCTGCAAACCCTAAATTAGTGAAAGCAGGAAAGCATGGTCTTCTGGTACATGATTTAAAGGTCACGATTATTGTTGTTACTAGTGGTATTTGTCTCGCTATTTTAAAACAACAAACGAATACATAACAGTTAGGATTTTTGATTGATATTAATACAGTCGTGACAAGATTAAGAAGATTACAGGTTTATTAATTTGCTACTTATTTTGTGTGGTGGCATGTTCAAGAAAGTCTTAAGTCAACGGGAAGCATTGAAGATTGTTTCATTCATGGAGATAGTTTTGTAATATCAAATAGGGGAAGATTGTTGGATTTATTGATTTGATACAAAACTACATATGCTTAAATGAAGACGAATGAAACAACAAGGGCTTAATATGACACTTTGGTATTCTACTTATGGAAGAATTTAAAAAGCTGGAAGATTTCCTCATAAGAATGCATTGAAAAGGTTAAAGAGACAAAGATAGCTTCCTTAGTACTCTTGGTTTTCTTGTAAACCCTATATATAAAGGGTATTAGGCGTCTGGTATAGTGTATCCAGAAACATAGATCTCTCCCAATAAGAGTCTAGTAAACTTTGTGCTGGTGTAAACAGTAGTTAGTAGTTAATAGTTTTTTAGTTAATAGTTAGTTATGTGTTAGCCTCAAGAATCCATTTGGGCTGTGATGAATACTAGAAAACCTTGAAAAACATCATTGTTCTTATTGTTATTATTCCACTGCGCAATGTTTATAATCCTAGATTAGATCTAAACAATCTGAGTCTTACAACGATCTAAGGAGTTATTTAGAACTCAACAACAAACAGTTTACCAAACTTTCAGCCTCAATATAATACGAACACTCTTAATAGTGTTAGGGTTTACAAAACCTTGAAGCTACAAATAGATTGACAGAACAATGAAAATATGATGTCTATCTCTATGCCCTAGGACCTCCTTTTATACACAAAGGAGTCCTAGTTGATTTACAATATATTACAAAAATTTAGAATATTTACTAAGATCCTTTCTATAGATAACTCATACTTATACCGTAAGTATTCTTGATCTCCAATCAATCTTTATCTTTTCAGCAGTCTTAATCCTTGAGCAGTTGTAACATTTTAGCAGTTGTAACTTTATACCAGCAACATTAACTCTGAATAAGCAGTTGTAACTTTGTACCAACAACACTAACTGAGCACAAGCAACATTAACTACTTAGAATATTTTCTTCATTCTTCATCAACAGTACTAAGTTACACTAGCAGTACTAACTTTATAGCAGTACTAACATTACTAGCAGTAGTAACTAACAATACTAATATACACTAGCAGTAGTAACTTACACTAGCAGTAGTAACTACCAGTACTAACTACTTATCATATTTTTCATAAAGATTACTAACAACATTAATTTATGCTTAGCAGTATTAACATACACCTAAGCAGCAGTAACTCTAAGATCATCATGAAGTCTTTTAATCCCAACAATCCTCCCCTAAACTTGATATTTATCTTCAAAATCATTAAGTTTCTTCATTAAAAGCTTCATAAACACCAGGAGGATGCTTCCAAATACTTCATTGATTCTTGAGTTGCTTAGTTATGAGCTTAAGAAGTTGATAACACATTTCATTCCAATGATCAGCTTGAAGCTTCTTATTCAGCATTTCTGTGATTGTAGCTTTTGTAAGGGGATATCTTTTCTCTACCAACATAAAGAGATGCATATTTGAAAACCTCACAAAGTGTACTCTACATGAATCAAATAGCTTCTAAACAGTCACTTTGTTTCCTTGTATATACCTCCACACTAGATCTTCTACATGATGTTCAAACATTGTCTTCAGATCACCCCATAACACTCTCTCATAGCCCTCTTCTGGTCTTGTATACCCATGCCTAGCTTTAACTATTTTCCACAGAGTTTCCAAATCTTCTCTGTCAAAGTTTTTAAGCATATGAATGACGGCGATTACCGACTTTGAACCTCCATCAGCTCTTATAATTTGATAAATGCTAATCTTTCCTTTTTAATGATCTTGTAATCAACAATGCTTGGAGGTTTAGTAGATAAAGAAATAGCATCAATTGCTAGACCTTCTTCATTAGAAATAAGTTTCATAAGCTCTTTCATCTTAGCTTCTTCTTGCTCATCAACTATCTTTTACTTCTTAGCCTTTTCTTGTTCTAGCTTATCACCTGCTCTTTTAGAACTACTTTCTTGTCCTATTGTCTCATCTCTCTTAGAACTCTCTTCCCTTTTATTACCTTACACCAACTCTGTTTTGAAGTCAACAAAGGTGTTCACCCTTTTCATTGCTTTATCAAATAACTCCTGAACATTGGCAAATGACTTAGTTTTCAAGTCTTTGGGCTTCCATCCATCCATGTTTTTTAGATAGGTACACATTATACTTCTTTGTTGAGCTTTAGTTGGTGGTCTGTTCCTCTTTTCCTTTGCTCTCTTAGCTGCAAAGAACTTCCTCCTTTTCTCTAAGAGTTGCTGAAACAGTTTAGAACTTCATTTCAATAGTCAACGTCATCTGTTCCACTAGGTTGTAGCCTCTAAGCCAACTTATAATATGTCTCAGCCTTATCCTGAATATCATCCCATTGTGCAACTAAGACAACATTGGCTTCTTCTTTTTCTCTTACAACCTTTGCTTCCTCATCAAATTGAGCTTGTAGCCTTATAGCTTCTTGTTCATCAACGAGGACTTGATTTTTCTTTTTCAAAGGCTTCTCAGGTTCTATCATCTTTTATTTACCCTTATCCTTTGAACCTTGACCCTTAACCTATGATGGTTGTTGAGAAGAAATTGTTAGAGTTGATTCACTTGGCTCTTGCATAACAATCCCTTTTACCTTGGGTTTTGCACTCTTTATCTCTATAAGTGTTTGAGCCAAAGTCATTTCAACTTCATCAACAATAGTTGTTGTAGCAGTTGTTGTTGTAGTGGTAGCAGCATTAACCACAGGCTCTTCAATTTCTACAAACACCTCATCACCATGAAGATCATGCACTCCAAACATATCAGGATCAATATCAACATGAGTACTATCTAAGGTGATGTCTTCATCAGCAACAATATCAAGAATTTTCCTCCCCTGTTTGGATGCATCCTCCTGATCACCCAAACTAGCTTCATCATCTGAAGAAACAAATTTAGCACTTAGACCAACCTTGTACAATCTTCTAAGCTTGTGAGTTCTTGACCTTTGCTTCTTCTCAAGCTTCTTCACTCTCCTTTTTAGCTATCAAACCAGTGCTTAAATGGTCTTTGTAGTCTCCAAGTCAAGAACCTTCTTTTGTAAGTTGGTACAAAGTTCCATTAATTCATTGAGTTTAAGATTATCCTCACCACTAAGCAGTGGATCATTGGAATGTGTAGGTACACTTTTCACATTTTTAGTCTCATCTGCCATAAGTTCTGTAGGACCACTAGGTTGAGAAACTTCAGTTGTCCTTCCTCTGTTTCCTCCTAGGTTATTTCTTCTGAGGTTGTGATGTAGATGGTTGAGTAATAGTGGGTGTATGATGGGGATCAGTGGGATTAGCTAAACCTTCACCTATTTTCCAACCTTAAGCTTGAACCATCATTGTTTGAAATAAAGGTGTGATTATTCCAGAAAAACCTTTTCCTTCCCTCTTCATGTTAGCAAAAATCTTCTTTGTGTGAGAGGGGGTAACATAAATCTTTTTGTGATGTGACATATCTCCAAGTTGTTGATTAACAAATACTTGCACAAACCTTGGATACATCCAGAATTTAACCATACTATCCACATTCTTCACCATACTATCAAGGATATACTTAGAAAAGTTGAATTTTTGGTTTGTGGCTAAGCAGATAATTGCAGAAGCCATAGTGCTACTGAATTTGTTCCATGCAGTAGTCTTAGCACTTAGGCATTTCAAAATTATATGAATCAAAAACTTCCATTGAAGAGAAAAGAAAGCTTTATAAAATGTAAGCTTTTGAGTAAGTTTTCATACCCTATTCTTGTCAGTTCTTTAAAAATGGTAGCAGTGGGTAGACATTCAGTACCTTCAGCATCTTCTAGTTGAAGATCTCTCCTTATAGTGGATTTATTTATGATCACCTTCTTCTTATCCACTAGGGCTTGCAATTGTACTTCCCCATTAACCGTTTTTGCTTTGACAGTATCCCAGAACTGTTTAATACATGAACAATAGATTGTAGGATTAACAGTTAAAGCATATTTGATAGGGTTCACATTCAGAAAAATCAACTATCTCCTCAAACACCCTATCACTTTCAGTAGGGTTCTTCTCCAAAAATACAAACTAAATTGTGAGTTAATCTAGTAAACTTTAGATCCGACATTGTGGTTGGGTTTTGAGATGAAGAAATGATGAAATTAAGTTAAGGGGTTTTAAGATTGAGAGTATAATGAAAGATTAAAATAGATTGAATGAGTGATTGAAACCCTTAATTGAAGTATTTATGAAAATACCCTCAACAGCATTAATGTTCACCAGCAGTAGTAAGTTTATGCCTAATAGCATTAACTTTCAATAGCAGTAGTAACTCAGCAGTAAGTTAAGCCTGGCAGCATTAACTTTCCCCATCAATAGTAAGTTTAGGCCTAGCAGCATTAACTTATACCAGCAGTAGTAAGTTTATGCCTAGCAGTATTAACTTTGAATCACCAGCATTAACTCCAATTCCATTCTAAATAGCTTTTCCATCATCAAATTAACATTTTAACTTACAAAATCTCTCTGTCTGTTTTTTATTTCTCTCAATTCTTTTAGCTCACAATTCTCTCTGTCTGTTTTTGATTTCTTTCAATTCTTTTAGCTCACAATTCTCTCTGTCTATTTTTGCTTTCTCACATCTCTTTTTCTATTTTTCAGCTCACAATTTCTCTCAATTCTCATAGTATTAATTATACTAGCAGTAGTAAGTATAACTAACAATATTAACACAACAGTATTAAGTTATCAAACTAGCCAGCACTAATTATACTTAACAACAAAAACTTGAAGTTACCAGCACTAACTCAAATTTCCATCCTTGGCAGTTTTTGCATTCCATTGCAATCATTATTTGTGTATAATCCGCTGCACATTAACACAATTAACCTCCCCTTATTTGAATACTTTTAAGGTTCAGCATCAATACTTGCAATCAGATATTGAAATCTGCTAACATCAAATGCTTTTGTAAGCAAATCTGCAACATTCTGATCTGTGTGAATCTTGATCATTTGAATAAGCTTCTTCTCATAAGAATCTCTGATAAAGTGATGCCTAATCTTAATTTGCTTTGTCTTTGAATGAAAAACAAGGTTCTTCACTAATGCAAATATACACTCATATAATATAATCTTAGTCTCAAAAGTAATATCCATAATCCGTGCAATTGATTTTAAATCCAAAGCAACCTGTCCATAACAATTGGGAAGCAGCTATATACTCAGCTTCAGTTGCTGAATTAGCAACTACAGTCTGCTTCTTGCATTGCCATGAAATCAATCTACACCCTAAGAATTGACAACCTCCTGTTGTGGACTTCCTATCTAAGCTTGCTCGCTGTGCATAGTCCACTTCAGTTTATGCCACCAAATCAAAAGGTGAATCCTTAGGATACCAAAGGCCCAATTTAGGTTGACCTTTTAAGTATTTAAAGATCCTTTTCACAGTATGAAGATGTGAACTTTTAGGATTGACTTGGAATCTTGCATAAGCACATATTGTAAACATAATATCAGGCCTTGAAGAAGTTAGATACATCAATGATCCAATTATGGATCTATAACAAGTGTTCATCTAACAACTTCACCAACTTCGCATTAGTATAAATGACTTTAAGTTTCTATAAAAGTGAGCTTTGCTTACTTGACATCAAAAAAACCAAATTTCTTCAAAATCTCAGTCACACTTGTCGTTGGACTGATAAACAAATTCCCATCCTGCCTTCTTCTTGCTTTCACGTTACAGTTCAAGGAAAGAATGTGAGTTCCTCCATAGAGCTATTTGAAACTTCTTAAGCATCGATCTTCTCGAGAACGGTTCGAAGGAGCATAAGAGTGCGCGGTTGCGAGTTGTAAGAGAGCCGGTGGGAAAGGACGAGGCAGATATTGCCATGGCCACGCGGTTACATCATACCACACGGCGGTGATGACGAGAACACTGACAGTCTACACACTATATAGAGGTGGGCTTGAGATGACTTTATACAAAATAGGCGTGAGTCATTGGACCATCACTGGTGCGTCGCACTCTGTGGGCGGTGCAGTTGTTTGGCTCATATAGTACCCAGGATATAGATCTATCTTTTCCTCTTTAAAACCCATTGTCCAACAAATAAGTTGACAAGGTTTCATACCAAGCTCTGGGAGTTTGATGCAATCCATAAAGTGTCTTTTCTACTTTGTATACTCTATCAGGAAAGTCTGGGTCTTCAAATCCTGGTGGTTGACAAACATAGACTTCCTCTTCAATCTTACCATAAAGAAAAGCACTTTTGACATCCATCTGATACACCACAAAGTCGTTAAATGAGGCATAGGCTAAGAATAACCTGATTGCTTCAATTCTGGCAATAGGGGCAAAGACTTCATCATATTCAATCCCTTCTTCTTGTGTGTATCCTTGAGCAACCAATCTTTCTTTATTCTTAATCATAATACCTCTTTCATCCTTCTTGTTCATGTAGACCCATTTAGTCCCAATAGCCCTTTTTCCATTTGGTAAATCCACCAGTGTCCAAACCTTTTGTGATTTGAATTGCAGTAGCTCATCCTGTATAGCTTCTATCCAGCTTGGATCCTTCAATGCATGAATTACCTTTTTGGGTTCTTCTTGTGATAAAAAGCAAGCAAATAAGCAATTTTGAAAGTCTTTATGGTTTGTTCTTTGCTGAACTAAACTAAACAAACCATGTTCCTTCAAATTCTTTATCATTCTTCTTGTTTGAGGTGATGAATTCAAGTCTCTAATGATTTGGTCAATTAGATGATCTTTGTGTATTCTTGTAGTTAGAATAGGACTGACAGACATAAATGCATCTAAATTGTTCATGTCAGCCTCTGCACAACATCTTCATCATCATCTGAATAAACAATATCTTCCAATTCAGGCATATTTGGATCATTTGGAAGTTCAATGCATGTTTTTGGATCAACAGCATTAACTTCTAAGCCAGCAGCATTAACAGTTGAACTAACAACATTAACATTGTTAGTGCCATTTCCATCACTAGCAGTATTAATATTGTTAGTGCTATTAATATTATCATCCTTCTCTTGATTAATTCTTAGCTCCTCTGTACTTGGAACCTCACTATCTTTCCCTTTAGTTGGATTTCCAACTTCTTCTTGATCATCATCTATCTTTTGCTTCTTGGCCACTTCTTGTTCTAGCTTTGTGCCTACTCTCTTAGTACTATCCTCTGCTATCTTTTCACTACCTTCAACCAACTCTGTTTTGTAGTCAACAAAAGTGTTAACTCTTTTAAAAGCTTTGTCAAACATGTCCTTGATAACTTCAAACTTGAAGCCCTTCAACTATTTTAGAGTGTATCCTTCCATGTTTTTCAAATAGTTACAATATAGTTTTCTTTGTTGAGCTTGAGTTGGTGGTTTGTTCCTCTTTTCTCTTGCTCTTATTTCTGCAAAGTGTTTCTTTCTAGCTTCTAAGAATTGTACAAACAACTTTGACTTTTATTTAATACTCAACTGATCTTGTTCTTCTGCTTGTAATTGTTGAGCCATTTGATAGTCAACATCCATCATTGCTTGTGTGTTATCCCATGATTCAATTAAAGCTATGTTGGCTTCTTCTTCCTTTTGTCTTGAAATCCTCTCTTCTTCTTCCAATTCAGCTTGTAATTGAGCTTGAAGATTTAGAGCAACCTCTTGATCATACATAATTTGATCCTTTTTCTTCAAAGGCTTCTCAGATTCAATCATATTTTCTTTACCCTTATCCTTTGAACCTTGACCCTTAACCTGTGATGGTTGTTAAGAAGAAATTGTTGGAGTTGATTTACTTGGATCTTGCATAACAATCCCTTTTGCCTTGGGTTTTGCACTCTTTATCTCTATAAGTGTTTGAGCCAAAGTCATTTCAACTTCATCAGCAACAGTTGTTGTAGCAGTTGTTGTTGTAGTGGTAGCAGCATTAACCACAGGCTCTTCAATTTCTACAACCACCTCATCACCATGAAGATCATGCACTCCAAACATATCAGGATCAATATCGACATGAGTACTATCCAAGGTGATGTCTTCATCAGCATCAATATCAAGAATTTTCCTCCCCTGTTTAGATGCATCCTTCTGATCACCCAAACTAGCTTCATCATCTGAGAAAACAACTTTAGCACTTAGACCAACCTTGTACAATCTTCTAAGCTTGTAAGTTCTTGACCTTTGCTTCTTCTCAAGCTTCTTTACTCTCCTTTTTAAGCTATCAATCTCCAGTGCTTGAATGGTCTTTGTAGTCTCCAAGTCAAGAACCTTCTTTTATAAGTTGGTACAAAGTTCCATCAATTCATTGAGTTTCAGACTATCCTCACCACTGAGCAGTGGATCATTGGAATGTGTAGGTATACTTTCCACATTTTCAGTCTCATCTGCCATAGGTTCTGTAGGACCACTAGGTTGAGAAACTTCAGTGTCCTTCCTCTGTTTCCTCCTAGGTTGTTTCTTCTGAGGTTGTGATGTAGATGGTTGAGTAATAGTGGGGATCAGTGGGATTAGCTGAACCTTCACCCATTTCTTCCTGAGCTTGAACCATCATTGTTTGAAATAAAGGTGTGATTGTTCTAGAAAAACCTTTTTCTTCCCTCTTCATGTTAGCAAAAATCTTCTTTGTGTGAGAGGGGGTAACATAAATCTTTTTGTGATGTGATATATCTCTAAGTTGTTGATTAACAAATACTTGCACAAACCTTGAATACATCCAGAATTTAACCATACTATCCACATTTTTCACCATACTATCAAAGATATACTTGGAAAAGTTAAATTTTTGGTTTGTGTCAGATAATTGCAGAAGCCATAGTGCTACTGAATTCGTTCCATGCAGTAGTCTTAGCACTTAGGCATTGGAAAATTGTATGAATTAAAAAGTTCCATTGAGGAGAAAAGAAAGCTTTATAAAATGTAAGCTTCTGAGTAAGTTTTTCATACCCCATTCTTGTCAGTTCTTCAAAAATAGTAGCAGTGGGTAGACATTCAATACCTTCAACATCTTTTAGTTGAAGATCTCTCCTTACAGTGAATTCATTTATGATCACCTTCTTCTTATCCACTAGGTCTTGTAATTGGACTTCCTCATTAACCGCTTTTTGCTTTGACAATATCCCATAACTGTTTTATACATGAACAATAGATTGTAGGATTGATGGTTAAAGCATATTTAATAGGGTTTGCATTCAAAAAATCAACTATCTCCTCAAACCCTTCACTTTCAGTGGGTTTCTCCAAAAACGCAACTAAATTGTGAGTATCAGCGAACTTTTTATCCGACATTGTGTTGGGTTTTGATGAAGAGTGATGAAATTGAGTTAGGGTTTATGATTAGAGAGTATATGAAAGATTAAAATTGATTGAATGAGTGATTGAAACCCTTAATCGAAGTATTTATGAAAATACCCTCAACAACATTAACGTTCACCAGCAGTTGTAAGTTATGCCTAACAGCATTAACTTTCAACTAGCAGTAGTAAGTAACCCAACAGTAGTAACTCAGTAGTAAATTAAGCCTAGCAGCATTAACTTACAACCAGCAGTAGTAAGTTATGCCTAGCAGCATTAACTTTGAATCACCAGCATTAACTCCAATTCCTTTCTAATCAGCATTGCCATCATCAAATTAATATTTTAACTTACAAATTCTCTCTGTCTGTTTTTGATTTCACACATCTCTCTTTCTATTTTTCAGCTCACTATTTCTCTCAATTCTTTTTCTCACCAATTCACTCTATCTGTTTTTTTATGTTTACACATCTCTCTTTCTATTTTTCAGCTCACTATTTCTCTCAATTCTCACAGTATTAATTATACTTAACAGTATTAAGTATAACTAATAGTATTAACTTAGCAGTATTAAGTATAACTAGCAGCACTAATTATACTTAATAGTAGAAACTTTTAAGTTATAAGTACTATAGAATATCTTAACATATGTATGATAGGATTCACTTAGAGTTTTAGAGAGGGGAAGAGATGGTTGGATGAACACTTAGAGAGAGAGAGAGTAAAAAAGGAAATATTAGATTAGTGTAATATGAGAAAATAAACAACCAACACCCTCTCCATGTGTGGAGAGGGTTTATATATCTCATGCTATGGCCGGCCATGGGCCTTTAGTAGGCTTATCCATGGGCCTTTGGCCCAGTTAGCTTTCTAACTTAACCTTACAACTTACTACGAGCTACGACTAACTATATTGGTAGTGACCGATACTTTTTCGTATTTCTAACAATCTCCCCCCTAAGGGAGGTCACTCCAATTTACAAAAATTTAAACTTAGCATACTATGCTTTCACTTTGGTCTTGAGCTCTTAGTCTTAAACTTCAATCATTAACTTGTGATTTGATGTAGTGATCATTGACTTTAAATGTGAGCTTATTCTTTATCTTGACTAGAATGTGAGAATGAGATCTTGAACACCTTGAGATCATCAGCCAAGCATAATCTCGTTTCACCATCATGTAAACTTTGCCATCTCGTGAACTTGTGACTACTGGACCGACATGCTCATACCTTTCTTGATTTGATAATCTTGAAAAGCTTCACTAATGCATCTTTCTTGAATTTCTTTAACTTTAACACTTCGTCGCTTCAAGAAGGACGTACGGTATCAGAGTAGCGGAAGTCTTGAAACATGTACTTGAGATTTCATAATGTCTTTATATTTGTCGGTTGGGTATGAGCATGTGACTATGAATCTTGTGAGTCAACTGGAATCAGGTATCTTCACCTCCATCTTTAAATATCCTGCATTAAAACAGTTAGCAATAAAGCAGGGGGACGAATATGGATTTGTCATTCGCCCGTGGTTGGTTAGAGTAACCTTCAAATCTGTGAGGATCGACCTGTGATCAGGTAGATTCAATTTAAGAAGAATCTCCTTGACAGGATTTCCAGCTGAAGTATCGAATCTTTCTAACACATATGTATCAGATTCATCAAACTCAGCATGTTCTCATTATCGGAACGTCTCAAAGCAGACAGTACGATAAGAGTGAACCAGCGAGTTCCTATCTCACCGATTAAAATAAAAATTGATTTGAAAATCAATCGACATGTCACTTGCTAAAGTGGTTTTGTGACACATCGAGAGTGTTAATCATTTCAAAAATTCATCAGCAATCGTCAATTCATAACCTGGAACAAGTTTGATTCTTATAGAATCGCACCATCATTTCTTTCCAGTTGTCACAAGTTTGATTCATATAGAATCGCACAAGTCACCTACCATGAGCTTGTTTGATGTTGGCTCAAGCAGGATTTCCATCTTCATAGTGAATGAAATCACTCGGATGTTCTGGCAAAATCACAAGGATAATGCGTAGGACTCTTAATATGTTAACTTGTTATTCACATTGTGTGACATAGCAAGCATGATTTGACAAGTGTCCTAATGAGATTTATGGATGATCTCTTTTGGCTCTAGACTCAATAGTGCACTTTGTTTTTAGTGATCGGAGGCTGGAGCAGACTGCCACCTTTTCAATATCAACTAACTCGGAGTGAGAAAGTCGATAGAAATGCGTGTAATCTCCGTGAGAAATGAAACAAGAGTCTGTTGAGAGACCTTGAGTGGCTAGGGAGGGTTGTGCATAGCGTCACTGGGTCCATGACTGTCTTCAATGTCAGATAACAACTTAGTGTTTCCGACAGATTATGTATTGACCCGGTTTCTGCCTAAGTGTATGGAGGGCTTCTTTCTTTTCACCCTTTATCCTTACATTTCTTTTTCATTCTTCAACCCCTTCAATGCTTACCAAGACTTCATAACTAACACCTTGTTGGGTTTGTTCTAGTGTTAGCTCCATCTCAGTCGGCATTATTCCCGATTCTCACTTTTTCTCCTTTTGTATCATACCTAAGGACTTCTACACTAACTAGTGGATATCCCTGGGTAGATCCCTCCGGTTCTGGCTGGATCATAGGATTTGAATACCTATGCCAAACGCCTTAATAACACCATAAATTTAAGATACAATGGTCGGATCCTTATTGGGTATTCCATCACAATCGAACCCAAAAATCATTGAAAGTTTAATCGAAGTGTTTGATAGTAAATATGAAAGATATACACTTTGAGATTTTTCCATCTCACTAAAACTCCCCTTAACATGTGCAACCATAAACGTTATACTGCAAAAGTGTTGGAGTGCATAGAGTCCATTATATATGATCTCATGTCAATACAATTTAGATATAGTTTATAACACATTTTCTCTCCTTATCCATGAATGTTAATCCCATGAAATTTAGATTCAATATAATTAAACGTTCAGGGACTAATAGTTACATAATCACTATAAGGTACATTTTTAATGCTCCCCCTCAATGTTTGAGGGAATATACACTGTGCTTGAGTATAATAATTTGAAGTTTTTTGAATTTACTAAGAAATTCTTGAAAATTTTATACTCGAGCACACCTTGTTTTCACCATAAGTCTACACTACATATATACAAATTCACAAGTTTATGATATACGAAATGACCTTTGAGATATGAACACAATATGACAAAGTCATATTGTTCTTTGCAACAGTCTGAGGTCAGTTCCGTAAAGTCTCGCCAATAAATTTCTCCAAACTCCTCATCATCCTCCTTTCCTTTAGCAGCTTGTTGATGTCCTTGATCATGAAATGAGCTCTTTTCTTTTCCAATGTGCTCTATCTTCTCTTCGGCAAGTACTCCATGTCGATATTCTTGGCAATGTCTTCGAGCGAAGAAATAAGTCTTGTTAACGTGCCATCACTGAACTTGTACAGTTCGTCGGAGCGCATCAACCTGTTCCTCTTGAATTCGTCAACATAAATGAATCCTTGAGGGTCTTTGTATGGAGTGTACGGGTGCCTTTTTCTAAGATCTGGTCTTGTAGTATCAGGCTTGGTGACGTTGATCTGTATTTATGAATAACTTATAAACTCAAGTTAAAGATTTTGACTTGTTTTTGAATAACCAGACTTCTGGTGAACATTCTTAGTGCTATTGCGAAGTCAGCAGCATCATCCCCTGATAGATTTGTGAGCCAATTCTGAACCACAAGAAGTAACATATCCTCGATATCATTGATCTGAAGTCATGGAAAGTCACCTTCCTTGAATCTGTATAATACGTTATCAGCTCTTCTCACTACAATCTCTTCCAAGTACCCGTATCCATGTTTCCTCATTACCTTTACATGAGTGACTGCCAGCATACGTTTTGTAGAATATACATCTCCTATTGATTTTATACCTCTTGCATATGCATAGAAGGACTTACGTTGTTCTCTCTAATGTGAGATACCCCATAACACATATCTATCATAAGCAACTTCAACATGACTCCATATGTTTGGAACCTTGTCTTCAATGCCTGGAAGATCATACTGAGCGGCCTTTGTCTTGATGTTGGGTTGATGGTAGTACGATCGTGCTACGTCAATAGTTTGAAAATTCCTCCTTGAAGATACTTGAGATCATGTTGATGAAGTATTCAATGGTACTCGATACGTTATCCCATGCGTGATCAATGGAAGGGTTTTGGAAAGATCAATGGTTAGTCCCCGCCTACAGAGATTTTGTCCCAATCAAGCTTTTCTGAAATAGAAAAAAGATAAAAAGAAAAAAAAAAAAAAAAAAAAAAAAAAAAGGAAAAAAAAAAAAGCCATGTAGCATTCATCAAAGTATAATTCTAATTCAGCAAAATTAGAGCGGGTGGCCCTTTGAGTAGTTTGAATGCAGGTCCTAACAGAATTTCTTAAGTTAAATTCTTAATTTTTTGGCCATTCAAGATGTATCCAGAGAAGTCTATGGGAGTGCTCATTAATTCATCAAAGTCCTTTAATGATTTATCAGTAGAAGTAAAAGCTGCTAGAGTCATCAACCAATTTTAAGTTCCTTCCTGTATAGTCTTGCCAACATACCAGTCAGGGTCAGTGGGTTCTTGAGGTGGTGTAAGTTTTCTTAACCATCACGTCCTAGAGGCATCTCATTCATTGCCTCATCTTATTATCACCTTGATTCCCTATCATGATCTTGTAGCATGTCCTGAGTCTGCAACCTCCGAACACCTGGTTCCTCTAATTGATACAAACTTCCAGAAGATTTTGTTTGATGACTTGTGCCTTTGGAAGAGCCAAACGTTGAATCTTTATTTTTCGGACCAGTGGTTGGTTCTGCATCTTTGCTTAGCTTTCTCTTCTTTAACACTCGGTATGATCCAGTGGAAGGGTCTTTATCTTTGTCTTTGTCTTTGCGGCTTTGATTCAAAGAAACACATCATAAGAGAAGAAGACCTCTTTGTCGAATCGTAAGAATTTTTCAACATTCACAAAGCAATCTTGGTGTTCGGGAGCTGCCAGATATGATTAACTTTTCTCTATTTTGTCGATAAGAATCTTCTTTAACTCAATTTCAGTCAGTGTAGAAGCAGCCTCATAAGTAGAATGTGGCTGAGAAGACACCTTTTCTAGAGTAACTTCATCATGTGATTCTTTAATCAATGCTTCGATCACAGGTGGAGCGAAGTTAGACACTTCCTTAGGCAGAATCTGAGGCAGCTGGTCTTTTACTTGCTCTTTGATTCTAGCCGTAAGTGACTCCGAAAAGAAGTTCATGAATTTTTCTGTGGTTTCTCCCAACCTAGTGTCTAGATGTTCATCAACTAAAGTTGTCACTTGAGTATGTAGAGGGTCCTTTTTAAGTTTAGCAACTTCTTTTTCCAATGCTGTTATTCTATCGTTGAATCGAAAGACTGATGCAAAGTCAGGAAGTGTAGACAGAGGATTTGTAGTTTCAATTGTCGGTGATGGATTGGGTGTTGTTAGTATTGGTGGAGGTATGAAGGTTTGTGATTATTGAGGAATGTTTGTGTATACAGGTGATGATTTAGTGATAACAGAAACTGGTATTGTAAGAAGAGTAGGTGCCTGAGTTCTTGGGACTTCATGGTGGACATGAACATCTAGTGGAGAAACAATTTCTGCATCAGTATGAGGAATATCTGAAAAATTTAGGAATTTGGATGCCAAGTCGGATGAACGAGAAGAACTAGTAACAGGAACTTCACTCTTCTTCGTAACAGTAGAAATTGTCACATGAGCATCTTTAACAGCTTGTTCTTGAGTCTCTAAATTTTCATTCCCTTGTTGAGCGTCAATCATTTCAGCATCAGCACCCTCACTTGAACAATTTCTTTATCGCCTTTAATCGCATCATCACTTTCTTCATCGCTTTTATTTACATCATCACTTTCTTTATTGCTTTTATTCACATCATTACTTTCTAATTCCAGATTATCATCATATTTATAATCAGTGGAAGAGGGAGTATGAACACACTCTTCCTCTTCTTGATCATCATCTTCAGATTCTTCTTCTTGCTCCGAATTAGATACTTGCTCTTCACTTTCATTATCCTCCCAATTTTGTTTCTCCAGGAAAGTGACTTTTCTTGAATAAGGAAGTGGTGAATGATAGCTTTGGTGAATTGAGGGTTGTACATCTTTTCTTGCTTTTTGTAAACTCTATTTTCAATTTGGTAGATGAAGTCTTCCCAAAGTAATTCCACATAGTCTACGTTTTTCTGATAGAACATACCCCAAAGGATTTGAGCTATGGAGAGACAAAGCTTGTCAAGACCACTAGTCTTTCCAGATAAACCCCGATTGATAAGAGCAGCAAAGGTTCTCTAGGGTTGATGCATCTGATCGATAACAACATCATTGAGTGAATTGATCTCCCTAGTATGACCGAGTTCTCTTAAGAAAGACACAATGTCTTCTTCAGAAGGAAGGGGATCAAAGTCTCTACCCGGTACTCTTGGGAAAATCTGAAAGATATCTCTGAAGATTTCCAAAGTAAGTTTGAATCATTTCTTCTTGTCAATCTTGAATCTGTAAAAGGTGTCATGCTTGTATATCGAATTCTAGAACTGGTGCATGTACACTTCAGGGACATCCGCAGTGATGAGAAATGCAGGATAGCATGGAGTGAGAGCGATAGCATCCAGAACGACTTGAAATGTGGGTTCTCTTGGTGTTAATCCACGAGGGATTCTTTCATTGCATTTTCTGATATCAAGTCTATTTTCCTTGGGAACAAGCTTAAGATCAAGCTTGGTTTGTTGAGAAGTAATGGAAGACATAATTCTGCTAAGATTTGTCACATACAGTTCATATACAAACAAATATATATATATAACAGATAGACAATTTAGACCATGATGCACGATTATTGATGCAGGATAGGATTTATAACAGGGGATAGGCAAACAATTACTAGGCAACAAGTTACTACACATGCACACGATGCAAAGAACTAATACACATGCAAACAGGAGACACACCTACTCAAATACCACTTTAACCATAGGCCAACTATTGAAATCAAGGCAATTACTAAAGATTTCTAAGGAAAATTACACCTAAGTTAATCACTAAGTGACAAGATAGGGATTAATTATACTTAGATTAGGTTATTAGATTTGATTACCAAGATAACAATATTAGTTCTATGAGAAAAAATCAAGTATAGTTCACCTTTATAGAGTGTATAATTCGCCTGTGTGACATACCCATGTATAGTTCGCTTGTGTTAAATACCCATGTATAGTTCGTCTATTATAGTTATGCATGTATAGTTCGCCTGTATAACTGATGAGTGTATAGTTCGCCTATTCAAAAGTGTATAATTCACCTAAGCAAATACAAACATATAGTTCGCCTGTGTTAAGCACTTATGTATAGTTCGTCTGTGTAATCCCTATGTATTGTTCGCCTGAGTTATGAAAGAATGTATAGTTCGCCTGTTTGGATTTTTACACTAACATTTTTCCCTTATTCAGGCATCTACAACCATTTAATCATGAACATATAGCATTAATATATCATTCTAACATCATTTTAACATGAATTAACCATATAAATCTTGTCTTTTGCTTTATTCGAGCCATAAGAATACGAAAACCTAAGGAAATCAAGATTTAGCATACAACCATGTTTAATAACATTCACATGCACTCAAATAGCCATTATAACAATTCTAAATCCAAACCCACAAACTTTTTCAAGTTTTTACCCATTTTCAATAATTTCGACATCAAGAATCAAATGAAAAACATGAATGAGTTATCCCCGTTAAAAACTATTATGGGTACAACAAATAGACCCCTAATAGACCAAAACCCCTCAATCAATTTAACTTTTCATCCACTTTTTAAGGTGTCTCAAGTTAGGTCGTTTTAGGGTTTTTCACGTATAATTCCAAGGATTGGTCAGATTATATGGGTATTATATCATTAAAACACGAGTACCTTAAGCTTAAAACGAAGATTGAGCAAATTCTTGAAGGTCTTGAAATTTAACAATGGTGGATTAAGGTTTTGAGAGTTTGTGTGTTCGTGTGGTGAATAGGAACGGGGCAAAGGGGTTTATGTTTAAAAACTTTTGAGTTTTTGCCTAAATGCCCCCTGAGGTTTAATAATGTTATAACTTTTCTATTAAACTATTCCTAAGGCAAAGTTAAGTTTCACAAATGGCAAAACTAATCCTTAAGGTTTAGTGAACAAGAAAAGTCTCACAATTTGCATTAATCCCTTATAAGATTTAAACATATATCAAATGACACCCTATTGAGTTAACATTTATCAACTCCCTTTTAATTATTCACCTGATACCATTAAAACCTTTTCCGATTGACACCTTATTAATTATGAAGAAGATGATTTTGACTGTTTCTCCCCCTTAAATAATGACCCGTTTTCTATTGAAAGAGCTGTAGTCGTTATTGATGGTTCAAAATTGTCTTAGAAAATGATGATATGTTGAATCTGAAAGATGATTATTGTATATTTTGAAAATCAACACCCAAGAAAATAAGATTTCTCTTATTTTGACACATAAGCGCATTGATACGTACACTTATGGATTATAAGAAGCACGGGTTGTGATGCAAAGTAATCACAAGCCTTTGCATAGTCATAAAGTAGACCATGCCCGCGAATAAATTCCCGTTGAGAGGACAAGTCTCCTTTTTGACGGAATATTTGCCTTTAAGATGATGACCGGGTTGCTATCTGAAATAATAGCAAGCCATTTTGGCATGTTTTGAAAGCTTTTGAAACTTCTGCTCGAACTTCATTTACAGCCTCGTATCATTATTAAATGACATTTCTAAGGCCGTAAATGTTATCGATTTTCAGAAGACATGCCAGAGATACATATTTTTATATTTTTCTGATTTTTTTAATTTTTTTCTTTTGTTTTTGTAAAATTTTATAAAAGGAAAATCTTTTTGGAATTTTTATGTTTTCATATATACATATATACAGGATATGAGTTACCACCAGCACTCGTCCATTTCCTCTGCCAGACCGTTTCAACGTTTCTGAAGACATGCTTTTCATATCTAGCTTATCGATTAAGAAGTTAAATCTGTCTCGAGGCAACGGTTTAGTAAATATGTCAGCCAGTTGGTATTCAGTCCAGACAAAGTATAGCTCCACGATTCCATTCTCCACTTGCTCCTAAATGAAATGGTAGTGAATATCGATGTGCTTAGCTATTGAATGTTGAACATTGTTGCAGCATAAAGCAATCACACTCTTGTTGTCGCAGTACAGAGGGATCTTATTCAATTGAAAGCCATAATCTGTTAGCTGTGAAAGCATCCAAAGGATTTGTAAGTAACACCCAGATAAGGCAATATATTCAGCCTCTGTACTCGATATGGCAGTGCACTTTTTCTTCTTTGACGACCAGCTAACAAGTTTGTCACCTAAGAACTGAGCGCTTCCCGATGTACTACGTCTAGTGTCCTAACACCCTGCGTGATCAACATCTGCATAAGCTGTGAGTGACATATCGGTATCCTTTAAGTACCATAGACCCATGTTAATGGTTTTGTTAAGGTGTCAAAAGATCCGTTTCACCGCTTGTAAGTGCTTTTTGGTAGGCTTAGCCTGATACCGAGCACATAAGCAGACAACATAGTTAAGGTCAGGTCTACTGGTTATAAGATACATTAAGGATCCAATCATGCCACGGTAAAGTGTAGCATCAACTTGTTTCCCCTGTAGATCTTCATCCAGTTTCTTGTTTTCAATCATGGGTGTGTCGACAAAATTAGTAGAATGCAAACCATATTTTTTAACAATTTCAGAAGCATATTTAGATTGGTTTATAAAGATGCCTCTAGGACTTTGAGATATTTGTAATCCTAAAAAGAATGACATTTGCCCCATCATCGACATCTTGAACTTATTGGTCATCTGATTAGCAAACTCATTACACATGGCAGTATTAGTTGATGCAAATATTATATCGTCAACATAAATTTGTACCAGTAATATGTCGTTTCCAGCATGTCGTGTGAAGAGTGTTGGATCAACTGCACCTTTGGAGAATTGTTGAGAGATAAGGAAGCTTGACAGCATATCATACCATGCACGTGGTGCTTGTTTAAGACCATAAAGAGCCTTTTTGAGCTTGTACACATGCGATGGGTTGTCTTGATCAACAAATCCTTCTGGTTGAGAAACGTAGACCACTTCTTTGAGCTCGCCATTCAAGAAAGCCGTTTTGACGTCCATTTGGTAGATTGTCATATTCTTGTGAGCGGCATTTGCTACGAAGATACGAATGGCCTCTATTCTAGCAACCGGTGCAAATGATTCCTCGAAATCGATTCCTTCTTCTTGTCTGAATCCTTGAGCAACGAGTCTAGCCTTATTCTTTAGTACCCCGCCAAATTCATCTGTCTTGACCTTATAAATCCATTTCAGCTTGATTAAGAATACTTTATCTGGACACGACACCAATTCCCAAACTTCAAGTCTTTCAAATTCATGAATTTCTTCTTGCATTGCATCGATCCATGATGGTTCGGTCATTGCTTGTTTGAAGTTTTTTGGTTCTACGGAAGTTAGGAAGGCATCAAAATAACACCACATGGCATCAGTTTCAAGTTGCTTCCTTGTAGATACAGAGCGAGAAGGATCACCGATCACGTTTGCTATAAGATGATCCTTAGTCCATCTACCAAGATGTTCCAATGGAGTGTGGAGTTGTCTCATATTAGATGATGATCCTTGAGAAGTTTAGTCTTCCTGAGGAGATTTATTAAGTGGATCATCATGAAATGTTGGTGTTTGTGGTGATTCTTCAAAACCTTGAGAAATGATTAGAGAATGTTCATGTTCTTGTGATGAGGGAATACTTGTTGATGGAGCATCCTGGTCAATAGAAGTTGACACAAGAGAATCAGCTAATACTTTAGCTCTTGGAGCAGCAGCTTCTTGAACTGGAGAAACAACAATTGTTAAAGGGTTAAAGTATTCATCGAACATTGGTTGAAACAACCGATCTCAATCATCTCTTATTGGTGGCAAGCAAGGTTGTTGAGAAACAGGATTTGAACCGAGTCTTGTAATGGATGTAGCAGGAGTCATAAAATGAAGCCCGCGTCTTGAACTAATTTGTTCAGAAGCCATTATTTCAGAAATTATCCAGGTCCTTCTGTTGTAGATTCTGAACGCTTTCTTTACAGGCGCGTAACCAACGAAAATCCCAATGTATGCTTTTGCATCAAATTTACTCAGATCCTCATGGTCATTGGTAGGATAACAAAGTGAACCAAAGACATGAAGGAATGATAAGTCTGGTTTCTTATCTTGCATAAGCTCGTATGGAATTTTGTTGTATCGGTGACGTATCAAAGAACGGTTTTGGGTGTAATAAACTATATTGATAGCTTCGGCCCAGAGAAATAATGGAGCTTTAGGAAATATCAGCATTGTTCGAGCGGCTTCAACAAGAGTCCGATTTTGCCTTTTGAAAACACCGTTCTGCTAAGGAGTGCGGGCTACAGAAGTTTGATGCGAGATGCCAACATTTTCATAAAATTCACGAAGTGTCTGATTGACAAATTCGATTCCATTATCTATTCGAACATTCTAGACTGTGGCCTTCAAACAAACTTGTATGTTTTTAATACATTTGAGGATGGCCACAGGAGCTTCATTTTTTGTCTTCAAAAATCTAACCCAGGTAAATCTTGAGTAATCATCGACTATCACTAAGATATACCTTTTCCCGTAAATACTAGCCACACGCATTAGGCCACACAAATCCATATGCAAAATATATAGTTTCTCTTGGTTAGTGTTTTCAGCTTTGGGTTGATGAGAGGATTTTTTTGCTTGTCCCTAATGCACATGCTGAACACAAATGATCTTTCTGAAATTTAAGTGTAGGAATTCCTCATGCAAGACCGTCTTTTGCTAGCTTGTTCATAGTACCGAAGTTGAGATAAGATAATCGACGGTGCCATAACCAGCTCTTAGTCTTTGATGCTTTAGATAGAAGACAGATCGGAGATGATTTAAGCATGTCATCAAAAGAATTTGTGTACAAATTTGTGTCTTGGGACCTTGAAAGTAGATCAACACCTTCTAAATTACGAATAAAACAAGTGTTTTTCCGAAATGCCACTTCAAGATCTACATCACAAAATTGACCAACATAAAACAAGTTATGTCTAAGTCCTTCAACGTAGTATACCCTTGAGATAACAACGTTTCCCAGCTGATAGTCACCATACCTCATAATCCTTGCAATTTGGTCGTTCTCGAATCTAACAATACCCGGAAATTTACTAACAAAGTTCATTAGCTAAGAGCGATTCCCTATCATGTGTTTCGAACATCCGGAGTCTAGATAACAGAGTACAATATGGACAACCTGTCATGACAAGAGAAGAAGAAGATGGAATATCTGTTGCATTGGATCCTCAAGTTTGATTGGGTTCTGAGCATTCTTAGATTCTACAATCTTAGATATTTTACTCGAACCTATGTTTTTAACATTTTTGGGTTTCCTACTATATACTTTAATCTCTGGTTTTTGTATTTCATCTGAGTGAGAAGTGGTTTGCTTAGGAGGCACTACATTAGTTGAGGTGAACCTAGTTAAAGGGCATGAATTACCAACTATAGTAAAGGTTCTGCTTGTGGGTTTCCACTTAAATCCTACTTCAGTGAATACATTACCCGTAGGTTTCCAAATATTTTATTTTTTATGTTTCTTAGCAGATTTAGTACGGTTATTCCCATTTTGCACAAGATCAAGAAGACATTTATCATGAACACCATCAAACATAGATTTATTACAAGTAGCATAGAGAATTTTAGAATTCGCATTTGACAGTGAATGCTTAACATCAACATCACAAATTGGTTTAACAACACGATTCGTTTTATTAACTTTCCTAAGTTGGGCTTCTACTTTATTCTTCTTGTTCCTACTTGGTGTCTGCGAGATCCTATCATTCCTTTTATTGCCTGGAGGCTTTGATCCGCAATTACTAGTAGAATACTTCACTCCTGTAGAAGACAACACAGGTGTGTTAGAACCTGATGTATTAGAAGACTCTACCTGTTTAATGTTGCTTAAGGATGTGAGAGGTTCAGCAAACCTAACTTTCTTAACATTATTCATGGGTGAGACAACAACCTTCTTAGTACTAGGTGTTACCGCAATAGGGCACGTATCTTGAACATATGCAAGCAACTCTTGAATTCTTGTGGCATACTTACAAGCAAAGTCTAACTCTTTGTCTAAAGGTTGTTTCGCTTTAGCTTGTTCGACTAATTCCCGAAGAGTATTAGCTTGTTCTTGAGTGTGTCTAAGATAGTCTATGTGAACATCCCTATTTTGCAATAACCTAGGAGGCAACGGTACTAAATCAAGCTTGAACATGCCTGGAGCAATAGTGGTGGCAGAAGGTATGTGTACAACATTTTCAACAATTTCTTTCCTTTTTATTTTTTGTAAATTGTTTTTCAATGATGTTATCACAGAAATCTTGTCTTGAATTCGAGCTTTTAAATCCTCATTTTCCACATATTTTAAGTTCAGTTTGTTAATTAAAGAGTCACATTGTTCTTTATGACGAACACGTGTCTATTTGATTGAGTCAAACTGATCTTTAAAAACCTGTTTCACATGATTAATTTTATTACAAAGACGTTCGTTCTCAAAAAGAAATTTTGCCACACTATTTTCTAGTTCCTTATTTATGGGCTCAAGATCACATTTATCATGATTAACGTTCTCTTCCTTGGTATTCTTCAAATGGTCTTGTCTTTATCTTGTAGCTGAGCTTTCAAATCAATGATTTCAAAATATTCTTGAATTTCAACAGCATTTTAATTAACGTAAGATTCATCGTTTTGAAAAACTTCTTGTTGTAATTGCATTGATGCTTTGACAGAAATACAATGTTTTTCAAGTTGTGAGTAATTTTTCAAAAGATCATTATATGCTTGTTTTGATTTGGAAAGCTTAGCACCAAGATTCAAACACTTTTCACATGATTCACACTCTTGCATTTCCATATTCACAGAATCATTATTCAAAGACATAGAATTCATCACAGTTAACAGTACATCTTGAGACATGATTTTTTGTAAGAGTTGATCATTTTCCAAAAGAATTTCTTTCTTAGCAATTTCCAAACATTTTTTATCAACAAAAACTGTTGAACAGACGCTTCCATTTGATCAAAAACTATTTGTACTTCTGTTATTTCATTTAGAATATCTTTATCAAACACATTAAAGATGTCTTTTAAAGATTTTAGAAATGGAATATTTTCATTGTTAAAAACAGTTTTTGTATGTTCAAACCCCCATGCACCTTCCATCATCTTTGCCTCATGTTCAATCCTTTCGATTGAAAGTGTGTTGGAGACATTCATGATCCGTATAGATTACTCTCCATGTCTCGTTCACTTAATGCCTCTAGCGTTATAAGGCAAAACCTACCACGTTAGTCATGCAATCCTTCATAAGAACCTTTAGTTGTCGCGGCGTACAAGCAATCACCTTCTCCCTTTTTCCAAGCATGCTTCCAAATCCTTGCTTCGCGCGTCATAATATACTACGAAATCGTCTGCTCTATCCGGCAATGCCAAGATTGGCTCCATTATCCCATTTGGATATCCTTCCATCACATCTAGATAGCTTCTCTTTGCTCCGCTTCCACGATGTTTGGAAAACTCACGTACATCTTCTCTTCCATTAGTGACATCACAATCAATCTTTAAACGTTCTACACGTACTCCTCCATAAGACTTTCGGGTTGGTTTTAAAATATCGTCCTGTATATATACTTAACTAGCTTGTCTATATAGTCCAATGCACACCACTCATTAACTCATGAAAACCGCCTGTGTAATTGGTTAACCCAAAAGGCATAGCCGTAAACTTCAACGTGTCCATTACGCATCCTAAAAACAGTCTTAGCTACGTCATCCCCGTGCACCCTCCATTGGTGACATCACATACGAATTTTCTATCTCACTCTTCTCGAGATAATCTATGCACATTCCAAACTACCCACCTTTCTTCCTACCGGAGAGTGGATCGGGTACGTGATATATATAATATAATTCCACAACAAGTTACCATCGAAAACCATCCCTCACCTTGCAATCCTTGCAATCATCCAACCTCTTTGCCTTTTTCTAAAGATCAAACGCACGAGCCTTGCAAAATCGGCGTCAGTCCTTGTACTAATTTTCCAATGAAATTATTTTCTATGTAGACGAGGGTAAAACCTACTAATTCCCTTAGGAACAACTATAGAGGGCTCACATACTACAACAGATATCAAATAAAATCGTCAACAATAACTTCCTTGGTAATCCCTAATATACGAAGACCTCGTATCCTCTTTAGTTCATTTTCTCCACGAACCTTAAGCACTCTCCAAATTACCAAGGCATTTTAACTACCTTCTCGTGGCATACCATCTCAGCCTTATGTCTCAACAACCAATTCTCTCCTACGACTACATCAACACTCTCATAACTAAGAGGTACTAAATCAAAAGTAAAACGAAAACTCTCTAATTCCAACTTTGGGATCAGCGAATAATTTCCATCCTTTGCTACCATCAATCGCACCACCCAGAAGATACGTCCTAACATCAACTCTAGCACCACGCCATGAGGAAATTTCAAACTTCACATGCACCAATTGGTATGGACCCAAAAATCACACGATTCCAAAAAGAAAAAAAAACCGAATGTAAACGTCGACAAGAAGAACGAACCTCCGACCTAACAAACGCATCAACGATTGCTAAAAACACCCCCAACGAATAATACCACGTACCACGACCTATTAATTAAAAGATTAAGAACCTTTGTACCTAAACTAATGTTTGCCTAAGGAAACTTTCCCTCGTAACCTTATACCAATCATTTTAAAATAGTAGAACCACCTTAGTTAATAATGCAAATAATTTTAAGTGTAAAAATAAATTTAAATAAAATTTTCATAAACTTATTTTTAGATTATGGTTTTCAAAAAAGAAATCAAAAGATGATTTTGAAAAAAAAACGTGTTGCATTTTATTTATATAATTTATTATTAAATGAATTTTTTAACTCCTGGGGGCGAAGCGGTGGGCGCGAATATGGTATCAACTACAACAAACTTACTTTCAAATGGAATTTATGACTCACAACAAAAAAAACATCATGATAGCAAAATAGACTCCAAAATACCTTAAGAATTCCAATACCAAAATATTAATTTACTTGAAAACGAACATGACAAGAATTCTTGTAAACCAAACAAACCATAAGGACTCATCCATACCAACGGTCTTAGAACCAAACCAAAAAGTATCGTCACCTTTAGACAAAGGAAAACAATCAAAATGCCGAACGGAGAACATAGAACACCTGTTCTATGATAACACCCTAGAATACCAACACGAGCGTTGGATATCTCAACGAACAACGAGCTAACGAACCAACTTAAGAATCGCGATGACAATACCAACATGTATCCGATGTATCCGCAAACGATAGATAAAAGGGAACCTTACCATCTATGCAACCTAACCTAATATAATTGCCCAATCGATTAAGAGAGGAATTCTCTAAGAACCCACGGACACCACCAACAGAAACTCACAAACACATCGAAACACTACCATCTACACAACTATCCAACTTACATCCTTTAGACATAATAGCATACAAGCAACAATGATCAATGCAATCAAAGTAACAAGTCCACGTGTGTGTTGCCTTTATAATTATGTTCGCGACCATAATTATAATTGCACCTTTTTCACACGTGTACTTACTTCCAAGACTACACATCTCAATGATAACACACATCTACCACATAGCACTTAATAATAATCCAAATATAAAATAAACCAGATATAACCGCCTTCGAAACATGATAATCATCTAACGAACCATAAAATCCCAATCGACTGAAAAAACACCACGAACAAAAGTCACACCGTGACCCAAAATATAAAAACAATCCTCGATTATAGCAACGCATCGAGGTAGAAAACGAAATAAACTTATGTTAGGCCTCGCTTGGGTTTGACTTTTCTCTCTCAAAAGTCACCCAACTCTGCGGGTCCAGTGAGGTAAACAATCTTCCAACGATATCTCCTAGGGGTAGGGGAAGACATGACCTAAAACAGGTGAAACAAAAGGGCATATACTCTATTTAGATCCCCATAATGAAAAAGTTATATATTTCATATTATATAGTAGTAATATCCTAAAATAGAAAGAATTTTCAAAGCTTTTAGGGTAGGCAAGGAAACATACGGTATATACGATACAAACACTTTATACCCCTAAAATCAACTATATGAGGAGCTTGAAGCTATGGTACCTAGGCTAACCACCTAGTTGTCTATAACCAAAGCTCTGATACCGAATCAGTCAGCGCTGCCCTGCGGAAGGGCGAAAGGGTGGAAGGGCGTGAAACAAGAATGTGATATCATCAGCAACACATGGGGCCGAGTATAGAGAATTAACAAAAGGGATGAAAGATGAAAGAGTAAAGCAGAGGGAGAGCACAAAGTGAGCCAGGTAACAATACCCAAAACCTAATGGTGTCTTTATTAATGAGAAAGAAGTCTCATCAATAAATTACATGCAAAACATAATCGAAACAATTCATGCAAACGCATTAATTCAAACAGAAAGCATAAATAAACTCCAAGCATCCGACGGTCTCTTCTAGCCACTTAGCTCTATCTTAGCACCATTAAGCTCACCTGAAAATGATTCTTAAAACGTCAACATAAAGTTGAGCGAGAATCATAGGTTTACGACATACAACAATATCCAAAATAAACTTTCAATTAGCTGCTGCAATTACCAAAACAATTCATGACAACAAATAACAACAACGGGACGGAACGTGCCCACGATCCACAATTATATCAACTACATATGTGCGTTACATGGCCTTATATTAGCTCATGCAGTCTTACCACCGTCACACCTCATTTTGCATATTGGGATCCATAATACCAAACATATCATACACTGGGTAGGCGTACCCATCCGATCCCATATCACAACACTGAGTAGGCGTACTCATCCGATCTAATACACATAACTACAGCAAGCTTAAAAACATTTTAACACTAACAACAAGCATCATTCTCACCCCAAAATAACATGAGGAAAAAAGGGGCTATGAAACTCACCTTTGCTTAGCTTTTCAAAAGATTACAACAAAAAGCTTCACAAACAACTAGCACAAATCTAACAACAAAATAACTCATGTTACACGCTACTAAGCCAAAAGCATAACTCACATGTAACAATCATATGATGGATGTCTCTAGGGGTTTATTGTCCCATCATGGGTCACCCCGACACCATGCCCAACCTTAACCGCTTCATTAACACATTACATTAGACAATTCCTTTTTAATCAAAACTGCAGAATTTTAGTGTGACTTTACACACCTAAAATCCTTACTTAATGACTCTCATAATTCATTCCAAAAATCAAACATGATCCTTTATGTGTTTACTAACTACCATGAGATTCCCAAGTATATTAATTATATGTGTAAACATCTCAAATAAAATCAAACTTCAAAACAGTCCCAATTTGAACCTGCACGCACACTAAAAAGTATGACCGTAAAAGCCATACTTAGACAAAAAATCAGAGGCTAAAAATTTATGGAAGTTTAATAGACACATAGAACTTGACTTCTTCAAAAAAGGGCTAAGAACCAATTCGAAATTAAGTAGGGGTATTACTCCCAGGAAATCAGATACCCAAATCTGACGCCGTATTTACTTGGCTTTGACAACTTTTCCTTGCAAATAAGTAATTGAATGACTTCCCGAACTCTCTAAAATCGTTCGAGCCGAAGCTTTTTGGAAAGTAGACTCTCTGGACTACAATTCAGACATAAGATTCATCAAAAATCTCGTTATCAATGATGAGATATTATCTGAACAACACGGCCTAAAATTATGCTCAAATCTAAATCAAGTTTTAACACGAATTAAACCTAACCAATCATACCCATACAATTACAATTAAACCCTAATCATTATGACATGATTAATTTCATTAATTTACAGATTTATAAAAACCCTAATTCCATCATAATAATTAATTACATGTTTTTAATGATTAATAACTAACAAAATTGAATTAAAACATAACCTAAAAGCTTGTTTCCTTTACAAAATCAAAACCCTAAATTTTTTTCTTCTTCTTTTTATCTTGGATCGGTCGAACAGTATATGAGAGAGGATTGTGGGATTTTATTTTGTATTTAATATGCCTTTAGAATAATCCTAGATAATTCCTAATTAGAGTCCTAGTTTAATTAGGCTTGGATTTCCTTTCTTTTTTTCCTTTTCTTTTTGGGCCGGCCGATCCCCCACTATATATATATATATATATATATATATATTTTTTTTTTTTTTATTAAATTATTAATTAACTAATTACTTGCATTACCTTAAGTTTTTATAAAAACATTAGCTTGTTTGCGCATACCTTTTCGCTTAAACGCAATTTACTAGACTTTTAAGAATAAATAACTTTTCACTTCTATTAACCCTAACTTTTCAAAAATAGAAATTTCGTTTCTTTCATATTCTAACTACATTTCCATCTTCCAAAACTCTAAAACCTAATAATATGAATACGTAAATACTTACACATAAATACATACAATAAAAATACATAAGACCTACCAAAATTCACAAGTCATTTACATGTCACTCAAAAGTGAATGAAATGCACCCATGCAAACTCCATCATAATCACACCTCAATGAGACTCTCTCACTCACTAGGTTGATTCTCAATCCTCATAAAACAACAAAATACCCATAAACCATACTTATAGAACAGATATTTAGGTCAACACTACGATTTGACCAACCTGCTCAAGCCACGGTTGTCACAAGAAGCTTCTTGAACTAGAGAAACAGCAATTGGTGGAGGGTTAAAGTATTCATCGAACACTGGTTGAAACAACCGATCCCAATCATCTCTTATTGGTGGAATACAAGGTTGTTGAGAAACAGGATTTGAACCGAGTCCTGTACTAGATGTAGCAGGAGTCATACCGTGATGCCCGGGTCCAGAACTGAATTGTTCAGAAGCCATTATTGTTAGCTCATCGAACGTCACATGGATTGTTTCAGTAAGTATCCGGGTCCTTCTGTTGTAGATTCTGAACGCTTTCTTTGCAGGCGCGTAAGCAACGAAAATCCCTATGTCTACTTTAGCATCAAATTTTCCTAGATCCCCTTAGTTATTGGTAGAATATCAAAGTGAACCAAAGACATGAAAGAATGATAAGTCCGGTTTTTTGTCTTGTATATGCTCGTATGGAGTTTTGTTGTATCAGAGGCGTATTAAAGCTAGATTCAACATGATAACCAAGACAGAAAATTCGTACCTCTTTTTCTTCGATTCGACACCAACAATACCTTGTAATCCTAGATCACAAGCCCACTGGCTCTGATACCAAGTGTGGAAACCATATACGATCGTTTAAGCTCAGTTTGATTAGAACTTTAATCTAGGATGAACAATAATAAAGAACAATAGAATGCATAGCAGAATAAACATTAAGAACATTCTTTATTATTGCCTAACAAGGTTTCATCATCATCTTTGTACAATGACTACTACAAGCCCCAATTCTACGTGATCAATCGTAGAACGGTTACCTAATCTAGCAGGATCAAACTAATAACCTTGGGGCTAAAACATATGCTAGCATCTACATCTTCCTGTGGGACGTGTAAAACCACACACATGTTTTACACCTTTGGTGCACACACACACTTTTTGGCACACATAAAACTATATCTAGGGATCTCATTATATAGTAGAGTCCATCTAGATTTACAAGGGAAAACAAAATTGTATAAGGAAACTAAATCTTTTAATTCTTTAATAAACTTCATCTTTATCTTCAAGAATCATATCTTTTGGAATATTTTATGTTTTCTAGAATATCTTCCACTAGCTTGTAGAATTCCATAATGCTAGATTTAGTCTTTATGTTTCATTCTTTTATTTATTTTGTCTCATCAAATCAATAATTCCCAACAATCTTCCCCTATTTGATGATGACAAAACAAAATAATCATAAATTTCCCCTGAAGTTAATATATATGAATGAAACATACGTCCCCTTAATCCATGCAATTCCACCAAGGATCTATAAGTTGCACATCTTCTTTGTAAATCTTCTTCCCCTTTTTGTCATAATCAAATAGGGGACTAAAGTATGCAACTTTGATTTTGACAACCACAAACCACTATCACACTTCTAATCCAGCCTTCAACAACTCAAATTACCCTCCATGACGCACCTTAAGATAAATGAACTTGAGTAGTAGAAACTTAAACTAGCAGTAGTAATAATAATTAGCAGTAGTAAAAACCTTCACCTCATGTGGTGCATGTAAATGGTTAAACATTTTAACAATAAGCTTCCCCTGAAACCCATATGTTAACCATTTCTTGAATGTAGGCTCTATGTAATGATTACTGATGAAGAAAACTAAGTATTATGAACTTGATGCTGAAGTAGAATAACCCAAACTTGTGTCGTATATCTTGTACTATCTACGTGACTTCGAACGTATACCCAAAACCAATGTATAAGGAGACCGCAATCTCTTGACAATTATCCTCATCTTCTATGAGATACATAATCAAAGTGATAGCAAATGTGAGCATTGAGCACCATAAGTTAGATCACACACCTTTACTAGATTTGTCAAGTCTTCGTCACATCGTTTCTAAGCACGAACAAGTTATCTCTAAATGTTGTAAGCCATTTGAGATATGATAAGAACACAAACCTGTGAAACTCTACTTCAACTTCAACAAAGTGATAAACAATCTTCTTCGTAACCAATTAATCTAAATAATTCCAAAAAAGAGCCTTTAAACGTTTAAGATCATTTAAATCTGTCTCAAATACCTCTTGGACCTGTGTGTGTAACAAATAACCAAAGTTGCCCTTTGTCACCCGATATTGAACCAAACTAGTAGTATAAACATCTTTTCTCGGATGACACTAGCAGTTTTAAAATCTTCTCGGACAAAGAAAGCAGTATTAATTCATTGAGCAGCACTAATTCTTTGTGCCCGAATAGTTTTTACTTCTTTTGGACCAAACAGTATTAACATAATATTGTTTTATCATTAGCAGCACTAAACATCCACATCAAACTAAAAAGCCTAATTATACACACCTTGGCAGCATTAACACTTCATTGTATCATCTTTTGCAGCATAAAATAAAACGAACATCACTAATGTTTATTTCGCTCTCCAAAAAGCCCTATTGTTTGCAACCAAGAACCAGGAAACAACAACAGTAGTACCGGCTTTCAATACCCTAACAGTATCATTTAATGCAGATCTCAATACATAAATTATGAAGCATCCATTAAGATCGCATCCATATCCAACACTATCAACTTTAAACACGAACCAGAAAACCCTAAACATGAAGGTCTTGTATTCGACTTACCTTCATTACAGTAAACTTCTTTATGAACAGCAGCATACGAGGTAAACCAGAAACAGTAGCAGATCGATCTACCAGGAAACCATAAAACAAATACCCGGAAAATTGCAAGATCAAAGCATGAACCAATAAAGAAGAAAATCCTAACGAGCTAGGGTTAAAATACAATGATTAGCACCATGTTATCCTCCCTTGAACACACGATTCATGATCATAGTAAGAATTATTGCATAGGTTCAGTTAAACAACCAAACAAACGATACCATCACAACAAATGAAACCCTAACCCTAGATGAATAGCTAACATCAAGAATAGTTAACGATAATCAATCATTAACCCTTCCTGTACCGTATGCGATCACCAAGGATAGAAGAAACTCTCACAATGTAGGTGAATATTAAGAACCATGAATAACGAGCAAACCTTAGTTTTGCAAGAATCGTTTAAAAAAAACTTCTTCCAAGTATGAACAACAACTTCTTGTAATCAAACTTCCAGTATAATTTGTTGATGTAAACCAGACATTGCAACCTTCATGAGACTTCTATCTCTAGTAATAAAGATTGACACCAACTTCTGCTTTTTATTTTAACCGAAAATTGTACCATCTTCTTTACCGAATTAGAATTTAGTGAAAACCCTAATTCACCAACTTTGATAGTTTACCCAAAAAGAAAATATGAACCGAATTTTGAAGATTATCAAAAACAGAAAATTCTAACCTTCTTTTCTTCATAAATTCGACCATAACACACCTTGAAGATCCTAGATCAAGAGGCTCATGGCTTTGATACCAATTGTGAAAACCTAATGATCGTTTAAGCTCAGATTGTGTAGATCTTTATCTAGGATGAACAATAACAAAGAACAATAGAATGCATAGCGAAATAAACATTAAGAACATTCTTTATTATTTCCTAACAAGGTTTCATCATCATATTTATACAATGACTACTACAAGCCTCAATTCTTCCTTGATCAATAGTAGAACGTGTTATCTAAACTATAACAAGGAATCAAAGATCCTTGAGGCTAAACCAACCAAACCTATGCGTCCACTTAGAGGATTTGACGCCTAGACACATACACACTTTTCTAGTGTTTACATCTTGACACCTAGAAAACTATATCTAGGGATCTCTTTATATAGTAGAGTCCATCTAGATTTACAAGGAAAAACATAATTGTATAAGAAAACTAAATCTTTTAATTCTTTAATAAACTTCATCTTTATCTTCAAGAATCATATCTTTTATCTTTGGTAGAATATCCTCTACCAGCTTGTAGAATTCTTAAATTGTCATTTAAGTCCCTCTTGTTTCCTTTTCATTCATTGTTTTGTCTTATCAACTCAAGATATATTTCCCAACAATTAGACATAACAACACCATCATACAAGGTTGGTTTTATCTGCTGAGCTTTCTTAAGATAAAATAGATTTTGATAACCTAGAGCTTGTTTATGTGTGTTATCATAAAACGCTTGTGGCTTAGTTAACATGTGCACTGTTTGAGCAGATTGACCCACTTTACAAATAATATTATCAAGTTCTTTAATCTTCTTTTCCAAATCAATTTCATTTTCCATATATTTATTCTCTTTTTCTTTGGATTCATTTTTTAAAACTACAAAAGTTTGCAATACAGATTCCTTTTCTTTGATTTGTTTAGAAAGATTTTGCTCAAGTGAGTCAACTTGTTCTTTGATTGCAAGTTTCTCTCTAATCATATCATCCATTTGAGAATCAATTATTTTTTCAGGACTGCTTAAATCAATATTAAGACGTTGTTCAAAATTTTTGACCCTTTCCTTATATCTCTCAAGCTCAGCAGTTATTGTTTCATTATTTTGTTCCTTATTAGCCTTTTCAAAATTATTTACCTGATTAATCATTTGTTTGGACATTTGTTCAATCACAGATAAAATCATTGAATCTTGTTGTGCCTGCAAATTAGTATCTTGAATAGTTGTCTGTTGTGTTTCTTGCAAATATTGAGAATATGAAATGATATTGCTATCACTAGATATCTCATTATCTGTAAAATCTATAACTGGTGATTGTTCAAAATCCTACAATGCATGCACACTTTGATTATCCATATCATTCAGATAGGTTTCAGAATTAGGTACCACTGAGATAATGTCAGAACCATAATTAGAAATGTTGGTCATAAGAACCGCTTGTGTAGTCGAGAGATCATTACAGTTAAAATCATAAGTATCAAGATCCTCAGTCTAGAAAGCAGCATTATGAGGAATCATTCTCTGAGCTTGACCTACTGGAATTCCTGGATCTGCAAGAAATGCGAGTTGTTCCTCATCCAATATTTGTCCAGCTTCTTAAGCTTCTGCTAACATAGCTTTCTCCTTATACCACGCTGCATTCCTTAGTCGCTTAGGCTGAGTGCATTGCCTAGCCAAATGTCCTTCATCTTGGCAGTTGTAGCATTTAACAACTATTGCCTGTCCACTTGTAGTATTTCCCCTTGAGCTTGTAGCATTGCCCTTATACATAGTACGAGAATAATTTTTCCCTTGTCTCCCCTAAACTTGTTGCACTGTAACCCTGTCGTCTTGAATAGTGGCTTGGTTTCTTGGATTAGAGGAAGTTCTGAGTTGATTATTGGTAGAAGGGAACCTTGAAGAAGCTACAGCGGTTAGAAAAGCCATTGCTTTATTGAGACAAACAATTGGATCATCTCCAACAGAAAACACAAGAACACCAAAACTTAAGTCTACAAACGGTGACTCGGTCATAAGTTATGTAGGAGGTTGAGGTGATTGATAAGCAACTTGTAGAATTACTTGTGGAACAGTTGAGGTTTGATGATTCATTTGAGACTGAAATGTATGTGATGGTGGAGTGGATGAATGATTGAATTAAGTTTGTGATGGATAATGAGATGAGTAATGTTGATTGGGTTGAAATGATCCATGTTGTGATGGTGAAAAATGTTGTTGAAGTTGAGGATTGTTGTAAGAAGAATGATAAGAATGATAAGTGTTGAAGTGAGGTGGTGTCATCTGCTGATTTGCAACGAATGCAAGTGGATCTTGATTGTGTTCACGCATAGTACAGACTTCATTTGCATGGATTTCGTGTTGTTCAAGATATGCATGAAGTTGATCAAAGTTGGAGGTATGCAAATCTTTAACAAGCTTGACATCAGTCACAAACTTACTCCATTCAGGTGGAAGACTGTTTAAGAACTTAGTATTAACTTGAAATTGCTCCATTTTCATTTTGTAGATGTTTATATCGTTAATCAGCTGTGTAAATCTCAAGTAATACATGTGAAGTGATTCCTCCTTGATGTGAGTAAACTTATCAAATGCATCATACAACTTACACTCTCTTTCCTGCTTTGTCAACGAGGTACCTTGCATCAGTAACTAAACTCTCTCCCATAAATCTTTAGCAACTCTGTGATGATTCACAAGTTAATAGATATCAGTAAGAAGACCTTAAATAATGATATTGGTAGCTTTCATATCACAATCAGCTTGAATTTTCTCAGCAGCAGATAATTCAGCATATTTCTTTGTTCTGATCACACCATTCTCTTCAACCGTAGGCCAAATAAGAGGACCATGTCCAACTGATTCAAGTATCATTCTTTCGTGCTCTCTATTTTGCATGTATAATTCCATTCGACTTTTCCAAGAATTATACAGGTATTTGTCCAACATAGGTGGACGAGTGTCAGCACCGGAGAGTATCATGTACACAGCAAGAGTATTCTTTTGTCCATGTGTAATAATTGAATCCATTTTAATGTGATAAGACCAAGATGATCGTACAGTGATTGAAGGATGTTGTGTTAAAGTGAGTAATGATTAATGAAGTTGAGTCTTTTGGAATACATGAGATTTTACAATTATTGATATAACTGGGAAATTAAGTTTTCACGGGATTTTACAAATCAAAGAACAACCGTATAATTCACCTAATAAACGTATATAGTTCTCCCTTGTAAAACGTATAAATCACCTTCGCAAAATATGCGTATAAATTGCCTTAACAAAATATCACGTATAAATCATCTGTTGATAAGTACACATATAAATCGCCTGAGCAAACACACACGTATAAATCGCCTTTACAATCTTTACGTATAAATCGCCTGAGCAAGTCAGCGTGTATAAATCGCCTTTACACACTTTACGTATAAATCGCATGAGCAAATCAACGTGTGTAAATCACCTTCACAAACTTTACGTATAAATCGCCTGAGCAAATCAACGTGTATAAATCGCCTTCACAAACTTTAGGTATAAATCGCCTGAGCAAATTAACGTGTATAAATCGCCTTCGGTGAATGTATAAATCACCTAAATTAAATAACCCGTATAATTCGCCTATAGGAACGTATAAATCGCGTGAAGAGAAAAATACGTATAGTTCGCCTATGTAACACATATAAATCGCCGAAAACACTACGAAGCTCAAAAACCAAAAATCTTAAAAAGACACACTTTTTGACGTTTTACCTGATTTTTCTTGTACTTCTTACCTATCTAAGACTATTAGAACCTTAAAACATAAACTTTAACGTTTTTGACACGAAAAATTTAAAATCAAGATTCTTGGTACAAAACCCTCTTTTTAACTAAAAAGACTCAAAAAGATGATATTTTTTTATGGTTTTTGAAAGATTTTCTTGTACTTCTAATCTATACTAAGATAACTAAGAAAGAAAGTTAAAAGCTGTATGGTTTTTAAACCCTCAAAAAGTGAAAACTCTTTGATGGATTCGAACCAAAACTCACGCACAAAAGGGTATAAGAAACGCACACAAAACCTTCACAAACACCCCATGGCTCTTGATACCAATTGTAGAATATCTTAACACATAAATTTAAGTTTTAGAGAGGGAAAGAGATGGTTAGATGAACACTTAGAGAGAGAAAGAAAAAGGATAATATTAGATTAGTGTAATATAAGAAATGAACAACCAACACCCTCTTCATGTGTGGAGAGGGTTTATATATCTCATGCTATGGTCGGCCATGGGCCTTTAGTAGGTTTTTCTATGGAAACCGTAGAGGGGGGGGGG
>BQNB010020576.1:0-65299 GCA_026074375.1 Tanacetum coccineum
AATTATTTATACTCAACCTGAAGATTTTCCACTTTAGAATACCGATACTAATTGCCTAATTGCCTAATTTCCTATTTTGCCTGACAATTATTTTAAACCATTTGAGGTTGCTTTTTAGAAACATGTGCAATCTTAAACATGTTCAAATGTGTATATAGTTTATTTAGTATATCACTCCTTTAGGCATCTGAATCACGTTTCTTATAAAATTAGTACTATGCTTCAACCAATATGCTTCAATAAATCACTTCTCTTGTGAATTTTTTAGGCGTCTCAATCACTCCTTCACTATTTTCATAGACACGCGTCGGTCAAATGAAATAAAGAGATGAATTGTTTATGAGAGAACTGTGAACCTCTGTGACGGTGCTGAGATTCTAGTAGTTCCTTTGATACTACTAACATCATCCTTAGTGTAGTTGTAGAACACTTAAAGACACTCATATTCACTATAATGAAGGTACCGAAGTCCATACTAAAAAATCTTATAATAGGTCCCTTATTCTACCTAAAAAATGCAATCGTATTTAACGATCTACATGGCCTGATGCAACTAAAACACTCAACCTTATTATCTATTAATTAACTCATAGCAATGTAAAATTGCGTGCATATCAAACACTCTAAGCATTTATAGAATTTCAAACAGCTTTAATAGTACTCGGAACAAAAAAAATATAGTCGAAAATCGATTATAAAATATATAAACTCAACCAGTTTCTACAAGAGTTCACAACTGTTAACGAGCTAGAATCACTTAACCGAAACATTAAATCCGAACAAAATTACAACCTAATTCCACCTCAAACCAAATCAATCCAGTCAAGACTTAATGTTTTCACTGACGCATCTTATCAAACACTTGCGCCACAAACTACTGATATTTTCATTGAAGCATTTTATCAAACACTTTGGCCACAACTACTAATGCTTTCATTGAAGCATTTTATCATAATAATAGAACCACTATATAAACATAGCTTAAAGCATTTTGTGAGACCACAATCAAAATCACAATAAAATGAGATATATCATGAAAACAAGATATATAACTTCAATCTAAAAAGAATAAGTTATTGTTATTACGTGAAAAGTAACTTCCGATAGCTTATTAACGATCGGAGACAAAGAACGTGATTGTGAAGGTGACGGTGTGACGACGACGATGGTGAAGGCATGAGGACGGTGATCTCTACGTTGTGACGCTAGTGATGGTGATGGTGATGGTTACGGTGTCCATTTTCATTGTGTGTTTGTTATGAAATAGGGGAGAAGAAGATATGAAGGAAAATAATGGCATCCATGTTTGTGTAATATTAGGCATTTGTCTTTTAAGTCTTTTACTTTTAAGTGTTAATAGAAAAAAATGATGTATGTTTTTGTAGTGAGTGATGAAAAGTTTCGTCATTAAGTTTGTATAAGTTTTATGACGAACAAATATCGTCACTAACAGTTACAATAGTAATAAAAAGGCAATCATCACTTGATTAATTAATATGATTCAGGTTATTAAAATCACGTGATGCCTTTTTTGCTAAGGTAAAAGTAATTTTTTTAGCTTTTTTTTGTTGTTTTTTTAAACTTGAGAAGGTGAAAAGTTACGATGTTGAAGTTATTATTCGACTACCACATATTGTCAAATTGGTGAACAACATTTTTTCGTGATACCTATCGCAAAGTTGGTGACAAATAATTTCGTGACTAAAGAGTGTAAAAAAGAAATGATTAGACGTTGGCCATTAGTAATTATACTCAGTGACAAATACTTCGTCACTAACATGAATATAATGACAATTATTATTACTACTTCGACATTAAATATATGCAATTGACGAGATATAGTACATAATTCTATATCGAGCACTGAAAAATTGTGTAATAATGACAAAAATATAAGTCGTCATTAAATTTCCGTCACTATAGCCCCTTTTTTTGTAGTGAAACAAAGACCATACTTTACTGTTGTGAAGCAATATTTCCTTAAGTGTGTAAAACTTGTGAATTTGTGTGTGTTGTCTTCTAAATATAGAGAGGCAATCATGGGTTTTAGAGATAAGCCTTGTGTGATGTACAATGGGCAGCCATGGAGCCGGATGTTGACATCCAAGACCAGACAAGGGGGACATTTTGTGACTGCCTTCTGTTGGCTCATACAGAAGTGGTGCTTGTGTCCCATGCGTCCCACACTAAACAAGTCAAAAGGAACATTTTAACGTAGATGACATTGGAGTGAGAAGTGGTACTACGCGCTCAGTAAACCCTGAAGAGTTTCATCAGCTTGCGTGTGTTGGGGTATAAGTCAGGCCGCTATCAAGTGTTTGTTGATGAACCTTGATAATGAGCTTGATTCGAGCGTGTATTTAGTGGGCTTGGCCTACTAATATTGATACGCTATCAACACATATACCCGGAAACCCATTAACAGCATAGAAACTAAAATAAGCACAACTTGTAGCAAGTTATGTAAAATCAGCAATTATAATTAGACGTTAATATTACGGCAAAGCCTAAACGGCATACATGTAAAATCAACATTTATAATTAGACGTTAGTATTATAGCACCGCCTAAACAGAATACAAAGAACTGATCTAAACAACAATCGAAAAGCTATATTAAAGGAAATTATTAGATACATGTTGAACAACACTAATATGAAAGGACACTATACTTGTGTAAACATAACTAAAGTTAGATGTCTATGTTGATCAATCATAAACAAAGCGGCAATCTACTGCACACACAACTCATTTGATAAGCTATAATGAATGTTTTAATATTTGCTTACTTTTTTTATATATGTACATTTAATTAAATAAGTAAAAAAATTAAAAAATTAGAAAAAATAAATAATAATTAGTTAATTATGTAAAAGAAGCGAAAGACATAATAATTACATGATGATATGAAATGTTAAATGAAAAAAATGAAAAAAGACAATTATTACATTAATCTTGATGGGTTTAGTATTTGACTTGGTGTAAAGGCTGCAAATTGAAGTGTTTCACAGAGATTAAGAAAGTGGTAAACACTTGTTAAATACATTTAATTTTAATTTTTTTCCCCTTAAAATACCTCTCCTAAGATGTATATTTAATTAAGTTTTATTACTGATAAAGAAACTTAATTTAATAAGGTAAATTTATAAATTATTTATTTATTATATTAAATTATGTGAAACTAGACTCTGTATACATAGGGCATGTAATAGGTAGTTTTGTGATTACAAAAGCCATGCATACATAAAATTGTCATAGAACATACATATCAGTTACAATGATAAGAGTTGATTACCAAGAAGAAGACATTCCACCTTATTTATAATAAGTAGTACACCAGCCAAAGTAAATCAAAGGGGGTGATGGTAGACTTCTGGCACGGAAACTACCTCAGTCAAGCCAGAGTCGGGAGTTGGATACAGAATTTCAGGACCACAGTTTGAAGGACTCAAATTATTCTGCTTCCAGAAGGCGTTGGTATACCTGAACCGAATCTCTTGAATTTGCTGCTTATTACTACTGCCCTTTCTTTGAACGCATATAATGGTACCAGAGAAGCCACCATTAATCTTCTTAACTGCAGCTTGTATGTCTGCTAGTTTGTAGGTCTTAAAGATAGATGGTGTTATCTTTTCAGCAACAAGTTTTGCTTTAAGTCCTTTGCCATCATCTTTAAGCAATTGTAAACTCTTTTCAAAGTATTCACGCACTCCCAAGCCAGAATATTTTCCATGCTTCTTCCACTCTGCCCCCCAAAATTATAAATTTACACTTACGCTCTGCTGTTTACTCTCTAAATTTGGCCAGTTCTTGTTCAATTCCGAAGTTAAGGGTGTGGATCACTGTAGTCTATAGGGAAGATATATATTTATTCTACGTATAAATATTATGAATTTATGGGCCATGGAAACATCAATAATTCTAGTAAAATATTAGATAGATAGTATATCAAGATTATCACACCCCTAGCCATTGCTCAAAAAATAGGTAAAAATCGCTCAAAATATTCGCTTTATTGAAAATCGACATATTGAAAAGGTGTGAATATTTGTGAATCTAGAAAACGGCAACACATTTAATTTACAGTGTCGAATATTTATTTTTTTGGAAATCGGATATTCGCTCTAAATCCGCATTTTGAGCTTTGCCCCCTAGCTACTTTAGAATACCATTTAATCCAACTGCTTAAAATATAGAGCAAATTAATAAATAATAACAAACAAAATAGGTATAGTAAGTATTTGCCGCTTTCGCTTAATAACTATCCACCATCATTCATTCATTCTACACCCATATTCAACTCTATCTCTTGCTTATCAATATATAAGTAATGACACTAAAATCAACAATAAAAAGTACACGCACGCGAATATTAATTTGTTGTAATGTTGTTTCTCCATCTGCGAAATATGAGTGTTATAGACTTATAGAATAAAGTAAATTAATTTATGCTAAAGAAAAAGACTTCTATATACTTGGCTTGGCTCGAAAATTGGAAGCACAAAATAAAGAGAAAAAGATTCATTAAACTATATAAGGAAGAAAAGAATATGCAAATAAGAATTACTTTTTTTTATCAAAGTATATCTTTTTCTTTATGAAAATGCCAATCGGCCAATCTATATTCCAAATATATGTGTATCTTCTACTCTTTGGATTGTTAGAGAAAAGGAAAAGAATATATCATCCAAAAATTTCCTTATATAATGTACTTTACACCTTGATTTTGTTGGGATATGTACACATATCAAATAATATATGTCCGGGAAATTACGTGAGCATATGGGGGCACACACGTATACATAGAGGATACGTTTATTAATGTAATTAATATATTTATTGTATATTAATTATATTAATATGTTTCACGAAATAATTAAACGGTCGTTAATTATAACGTTAGACGTTATAACTAATTAATAGATGGATACAAGTGATGCACTTATTGGTACGAAAATCAAAACCCGTGAGATGTTGGTTGTGACTAGTCGAACTAAAGGAGTAAAAGAGAGGAGAGTGTCGATTTATGAAACTTAAAAGAGGTGCTTTAGTCTAACTTCAAGAACAAGTTTAAAGACATAATAAATACCCCTTAGATTCATAAATCAAAAAGATATATGGATATCCCTAATTGTCAGTCGACTATATCTCTACAACTCTCTTAAAACTCATGACAGATATGTATATTTAAAAACATTTTCGTAGGTCAAAGAAACTAATTAGCATGCAATGTTACACATGCATGGTAATATGATGAACGTCATACATATACATATTATATACATGCATGTAAAACCACATGCATGTATTACCTAGTCTTATCAATCATCTGACGATCGGTTATATATCTTTTATGGGATTTGATCATGTGATGACAAGATCAAAATAAGAACAAAGTGTTGGGGTGTTGATTCGTGAAGAAAGGACTAGCATTCTAGTGTATCTCGGTGACGTGTAGTGTATGCATACTATAGAGGTTATCTACTTGGTAACTTATTTAATTTTAGCGTCGTATTTTACATTATACACATGCGTATATTGAAGACGGAGGTTACGTTAATTGCTAAAAGGTACACGTCGTCAATCTCTTTGTTGATTATATTTTATATACGTGATTATATGTTTTCCACTGCGTACTCGTGATTTGAATTAATCATAGTTGTAAAACCCTAACAGATTTCATGCTATCATCTTTTCTATTAGCTATTGTTTAAAACACACCGTCAATTTAAAATCAATTTGTTGAAATGGAAGTGTTACAACATGAGCATCCATTGACACTTATAGATCTAAATTCAGAATATCCACGCGATGAAGTAATATACGACGATGAAGAGGAGTTGATTATGAAGCAAGACTTTCAATGTTCATGTGGACGTTGTGGTCAAGAAATCAACTTCTATCACATGTATTACTATATGCGTGATCAATGTGACTACTCACTTATGTGTAGAGCTTCCAACAATGCTAAGACATGAATCTCATGGTGATCATATTCTTATCCTATGTCAAGTGTCAGAAGATAAATGATGTATGTGTCAAGCTTTGTCATTTAGGAGTTAGTCTTTTACTATAATTAGGTTTTCTTTCTCTACAAGTTATAATACCCTATAAATATAGGGCTCTTATCATTGTAATTTATATCTTTTGATCATTGATTATTAATAAACATTGTGTTTTAGAGTCTTTACTCTTGTTTGGGTTTTATTCCCGCAAGGTGCGCCTTGTTTATCACCCTCGGATTAGGGTTTATCTAAATACGCTTCCGCGCGTTGATAACATCAAATAATGATGATATTTTAGTATCAAATTCCCTCATAAATGCTTACTTTTATTATGATTTTATACGAATATTTACTGAAATTGCTTCATATTTCGTTATAGGCACAATTTGAGCATTGAAACAGAAAGACGCGAAAATGGAAAGATAAATGGAAGAACTTCACAATTTTGCTGGACTAGAGAGATATTACGGCGTAACCTTCCCATTTTGCTAGATCATACAAATTTTGTATTTTCACATCATGCTGCAGAAAAAAAAATTAATTAAATAAAAATAAAAAAATAAAAAAGACAAAAGTAAGAGTGATCCAAAACGTTCTAGATCAAATACCTTCAGTTAATTAAGATACAAATCATGCATATTCCAAAAAAAAGATATACTTAATTTTTGATGGCTGGCGTATGTCTTGATTATATTATTTCTTGGTGCTAGATCCAATAATTCTACCACACTCCTCTTGTTAACAATTATTTTTTGATTCAAGGACATTATGAAATATCTATAAAAATTAGAAGAACATGAAAGAAAACATAGAGGATAACAAACAGGTTTTGATTCTTTTTTAAATTTTAGTTTACGAATAAACAATTTTTATCAATCAATTTGACATTTAAAAATATAGCTATGCTATTACTTGCAGACTTCATTTGGAATTAGTAATGAATTATAACTCATTTTTGTGTATCTCTTTTAGAAATCATATTAACCAATGAGTTGAGCCATTTTTTCCTAACCTCATCAACAATTCTATATGTGAAAAACGAGCAGTTGAGATTATGACGCTGAGCAGAGGAAAGAAAAACCTGGGGCACTAGCCCTATTAGGAATTTTAAATTTTAAATAAATGTAACTTAGGTTGTTGAGTATATTATTGAGGTTTAAATGTAAGCCCATCTTTTTTGAAATATGCATGATTTGTATCTTAATTAATACTGTAATGAATTGAGTGTACATAATTTCTCACAAAAACGTACAATAATTTTCAAATTACAAGGTCCTACCATAATTCTATCCGTACCTTGCGATAATGTAAGCGCTTTATCATCTTTTTCATAATTTATTAGCAAACAGATCCAAGTATTCGGTATTTCTAGTAGGACAATTATATTAAATGTAATTAATCTATTAGATGTGTTAATTATATTAAATAATAATACACGAAATATTTAATCGGTCGTTAATGATAATGTTAGACGTTATAATTAATAAACACGTAATTATCAAGTGAGGTACTTGTTAGTACGATAACCAAACCCGTAAGATGTTTGATTGAAGGCCGGTTAAGCAAAGGAAAAAAAAGGGGGTCCGAGTGTCCTTTCTAGCAAACAAGAAAAGGTGTTTATATGAGACTTGGAGAACAAGTTACAAGAATTATATATAATGACTGTTAGAGTCATTATAATTAAACGATACATACAATCCCTTTACAAAACCTGTACACGATTCGCATGGCATACATGTATGCATGATGTGCATGGTAATAGCGTATCATGTAATAAAGGGTTTAGTTTGTTGTTTTGTTTGTTCGTCGTGTATTAAGCACTACCATCCTAGTGTTCTTGCTAGACGTGTTGTGTATGCAACTATAGAGAGTTCATAATTTTGAACTTAGTGGTTTTGCTTGTTTGATTTATTCACATGCGAATATTCAAGATTGTGCTCGTTTGCGCTAAATGGTACACATTCTTGAGCTTATGTTGATTACAATACATTATACTTGATCTACTTACTTCCGTTGCGTACTTGTGATTATTTGATATATAATTAAGTGTTAATATATTTTATATTCCAACAGTGCACTACAAAAAATCTGTTGAATTATCCACATTTTTAAGGTTAAATGTCCACGCTTAAAAATGTGTAAAATTATAACGGCTACACTTTGTTATATGCGGTAATAATGGGTGTGACAAATTTTTCTACACATACAAGTGTGGAAATATTATCAAAATGTCTATAGTTAAAAGTGTGGAAACATTTTTTGAATATCCACACCTAAAAGTGTGGCAAAATTACAAAACATGTAAACATTGTTAAATATTCACACCTAAAAATGTGGAAAATTGTCAAAATGTCTACACTAATAAGTGTGGCGTTTTAATAAAAAAAAATTCTTCACTTTTAAGTGTAGCTTTGTTGTAATTGTACACACTTATATGTGTGGATTATTTTTTTAAAGATTTGTGACGCATATAAGTGTGACAAAATTTTGATCAATATAAAAAAAAGTCCACGGTTAACTATACCGTGGAGAATTCAACTTTTTTTGTAGTGGTGGCATCACGAGCCGTTAGTATAGTGTTTGAAATTACATAATGAAAACCGTTAAAATTTGGTCTTAATTAGGGTTTTAGATAATCTTTAATTTTATTAAGCCCTTTGGGCGATTTTTAAGGTAAAAAAGATTTGTTCTTGAAGGCTTATAAAATTAGAAGATAAAACGTAGGATGCATGGAAATTTTACGTGAATTATAATTGTTATACGTGATTTTTGCCATGGTTAAATTGTTTATTTGATTTCCATGATGAAAACATGCATGTTTTTATCATGGAACATGGGATAATTGTTATACATGCAAATCTAGTGATTAAAACCTAATAAAGATAATTAATTGGTTAATTTTTAGTTGCTGATTGTAAGACATATAGTCACTAAAAAATTCGTATTTAATTATTGGTAAGTTGAAAAAATATAGAATTTTTATAGTAGATCCAAAACTCTGTGGGCTACAACTTTGTAGTTTAGTGCTAAAGTTGGGGAAGATTCCTTCCTTGAGTTTTCTGGGCCTCAAGTGGGTCGAAAATTTCTAACAGCTTTTATGTTAATTGTTTTTTGTACTAATATGAGACCCAAGCAATCGGTTATCGATGTATGTTGGACCTAATTCCGTTGAATTAGGAGGTCTTGTATTAGTATAAAAATATAAAGTTAATTAGACTTAATGATTAGGGTTTTATCACTTGATATTTGCATGTAATTAATTGATAATTGTTATTTATTGTTTATTAGTTGTTTAATTTATCTTGTTTTATTTTTAGTATGACTCAAGTAAAACAAAAGGTTTTTTGGAAAAAAATTAAACATGACTAATAAATTATGAAACTTGGTTTAAACGTTTTAAAAGTAAAGTTTTATACTTTTTCTGATGATGATTATTTGTTCTCTATTAGTGACTTGCAAGACGTATAACAACGTTGTTTGGTTCTTGCAAGTGGATAATATTGACAAATACATCTTTAGGGGGAATATCGTCATTCTACGCGTCACTTTTGTGGTAATTATCCAAAAAACTTGGGTCTTTGACTCATTCAGTAGTAGGATAAACTAGTTAATATTCTTTATTTGGTTTTACGAATACCTCGGTTAAAGTATGTTACTTTAGTTTTAAAACATGTTGAACGTCAATTTTAAAAGTACAATCTCCTTAAGTTTTATATACACAAGATTTTTATATGAAAATTTAAGTGACATCTAGACATACGAATTAACAATAACTTAATTGAGTAATGTTTTTATTAAAACCTATGATACGAAATTGTATGCATACTCCTTTGTACATATTTGATACACATCAAATAAATATACCCTTTGGAACAAAGTCTTTTCCATCAAATGGTAAAAACACTTGCACTTGCCTTTATGCTCTACGTGACACGTAGGTGAAATTACAACCCAAGGTAGATTAACATTACACAATTGTCGCTAATGATTATAAGTAAGTCGCATAATGATCTAGGAATTGCAAAAGATTTGCAATGACATTTGGTTAACTAGAGAATAAGTTCCTATAGGTAACAAATTACTAAATCTTGATGTATGACGATTTAGGAGTTATTAAATTAGAAAATAGATGAATTACCGCATAAGTTGTTAAGGCAAACTAGCATGATTTATCTGGTTATTTTGCCTTAACCCAAATTAAAGGTGTTACACATCCTTGTGGGATAGTAGGCCTATTAAGGAGCAAATTGCATGCTTAATTTTCAATTTAATGAATAGCATTGATAGATAGTCCCTCATATACATAGTACAAATTCATACTCTTTTCAAATACCTAAGTAATTGTTACTTGTATGCATTCAAAGTGAGTAGGAAAGTAAATAAATCGCTATTTGCTTTTCACTGGTGATGTAACACTTATAATGTTGTCAAATCCGGTAGGAGCATTGTGCTTTATTACTGAAAAGGACATTAGTGTAATGTTGTCTAATTCAGTGGGAGCTACATTTATGGTTTTAAGGATAGTCGTGCTCGGTTCCTTAGTAAACAATGTGGTTCTACGTCTACTTGTAATGCTAATATCTCTGACACTATCATATTGTTCACATAAACAAACGTGTGTCGTGTTGTTTGTCTGCACTCATGATGTTGTACCATGCACAAGTGGGAGAAATCTTTATTGTGTGGAAAGTACAACACATAATAATATGATTTAAGTTTCTCTTGAGCGCAAGGTACAAGATTTATGTTCTACTAGGACTTATACACATAAAATATATATTTCCCTATTTAGAACATGTGTCAAGATTATAATATAAGATTACTTCAACTAAAATATTTATGTGTTCTTAGAATATCATAAATAATAAAGTAATCAATTAACTTGAATTTACTATTGAAGCCATGAGTTGGTGTTCATAATCACTTTAGTTAAACATGTTTATGTCTCTTGTAAAGCCATAAGCATGAATTCTTTTAATTGTTGCAAGACTTATAACATAAAGTAGATGTTAACCTGTTATGTCTTCATGTTAAGACATATACATAAATTCTTGAGTTCATCAAGACTTCTAACATATAGTAAGATAATAAATGTTTATGTCTTCTTGTTAGGACATATACATGAAGTTGTAGATTTGATCCAAGACTTGTGTTATAAAGCATGCAAATCTATTATACCATTCAGTTTGACTTAGTAGGAAAATAGATAAACAAAAGAGTATAAGTTCATTTAACATATTGTTAGATTGTCCCACAATATTTATCTTCTTGTAATACCATAATTCTATGGTATGTTCAATTAGGAAAATCAAACTCTAAGGTACCGTTTGATTTGAAATAGCTTTAAATCTTTTCCTCCCTAAGTAATCAAAGTTATGAGATTGAGTATGTCTTGAATATATGCAATAAGACTCCAACCTAGAAAGTTAATAAGACTCCATTGAGTTAAGGAATGTGATGATACACATTAAGTCTTGAAATTGAAGTTCTAAATTTGTTAAACTTCTTATGAAGAATGTTATTAACAAACTAGAGTCAAGAACTGTCAATGTATTTTGTAATATACCAAAAGAGAATAATTTATTGTTACTTTATATGCTAAGTATTTATATAATTGTCTCTAATTACTTAAAGCAAGTGGGAGCATTTTTAGATCTTGAAGATATATAATCACAAAATACATAACCTTTTAAACACACTAGCAAATGACATACTAAGGCTAAACATTTATATGTTGAACCTATGATGCAATTCTCGTTCATAGATCCGCAAGGATACCTCAATCACTTGACTACTATGTTACATTTCAATGCTAAGGAATATGAGTCACATGATCATGGAGAACCTGTTAACCATAAGATGCATTGTCGAATCTTGAATTCGATATATTACTCATACTATGAAGTTAAGATGTTGTCCATAAAGATAATCAATTTTGAAACTTGATTACTAAACAGTTAGATTGTGAAGTAGATGTGAGTTTCATGAATAAGAATAAAACCCAAGTGGTTAGATTCTTGTATCAAGCTCAAGGACATATTGTACACATATTCAGTGCATGTATTATGACAAGATCATTAATCATACTCAAGCTATTGACTGTGATTGAATAGTCTTTTCTACGCACATTAAATATATAAAGATGATTAATTATTATATTTTGTTTCATTAATATGAAATATGACAATAGAATATCATAAACTTTTTCTTAAAGATTATTTCTGCGAGGAAGATGAATAATCAAACCAGTTTATTAAATTCACACAATCTTTTGAAGTTTATAAATTGCAAGAATCCGATTGTAGGATCAAAGCATGCATCTAGAAGATGGATCTTATGTTTAATTAATAAATCCATGTTTTGATATTTTTAATTAAAACTAAGATAATATCTGAGAATTTTTAAAGCTAGTGGGAGTATAATGTTTATTTTCCATAAATTATATATGTTGTAAAAAATATGTGTAGTAACACTCCCTCTAAGCTAGATATTCATCCTTAGCTTGGAATGAAACTTCACTTGAGAGATTTAGGAAATAAAACATACAACCTTGAAATATATGTTTATTGTTATAAACATAAGCGGTATGTAAATCTAACACAACGTGGTAAACCATTTAGCAAGTCTCAATGGATATTATCTTTTGATAAGATAGGACATAAAAGAAATCTTTAGTATGACTCAAGGATTCATTATGTTGATCATATTGTGAAGAAAAATAGTTGTACCATGCATGAGTTCAAGATGATTTGACAACACTAGTATCTAATTGGAAGTTATTGGATAACTATTAGAATAAATATTCTAAAGTAATATGTTTGGATCTGGAAATTCATTACTAAGCTAAGAGCCACTCCCACTAATGAAGATTCTATGAATAGACAACACGGAAATTGTTGTGCAATTATCATAGTTAACAAACTTAGAGTTTAGAAAGGCACCAAGCATTACCAAAGGAATATTATAGTTTACAAAATTTTTAAGAGCATATTGATGCTAGTTTAATTAAGATGACACTCAATACTAGTCATGGTAGGATATCATTTTTGATAATGACCATGTGGACTAACTCTCTGTGGACGAACCTTGCGGAGGAACCCTTAGGTTTTCAGGGCATTGGATTCTCACGAATGTTTGAGTTACTCAAGCCGACATTCTCACGCGTTTGGTTTTGTAGAGACAGTCGGTTTAGTCTCATAATGTTCAGTCTTACAAAACCACATTCTCAAACCCACCCAAGTTAAGTAGTCAACAAAAAGTGTTGTGCTCAAAATTGTAATCCACAATGTGTAGTACTGGACTACTAGTTACATCAATGGGACCTTTAATAGTATACTTAAAATTTACCACCAAATGACGTTACACTAGTAGCCAAAAAGTGACTTTGAAATGAAATTTCTTTCTTTTCAAAATCGTACAACAGTCACTCATCTCAGATGTTTTGTCCACCATAACCCCTATACACAAACACACTATTCAATATAAAACCCCACTTTCTTTTCTCATTTTTCACACACTCTCGTCTACTTATGTGTCATGTCCAGGTACGATCAACCAATATTTCGTATTATAATATTCGTAGAGGCAAAGAAAAGAACCGATACGCCGTATAAAGACCACCTCAATATGTCATATAAGCCTATTTTACAGCCTATAAATAGAAAACCTAAAATTCGGTTTTCAATATGCTTTAACCCCACCAAAGTCGACTCCAGGAGTGAAGAGAAGCCAAGAAATACCAGAGATCATGTCAGTAAAGTGGAAGAAAGTCTCAAGAGATATTATCAAGTGTAATCGTTAGGTTATCGTATCGTTTTAATTATGATTTCTTTTACGTTTGCTTCGATTACAACTTTGTGTATGTTTACTGAGATTATGGTCTAACACCCTTTGGTGTTATCTAAGTTTATGAAGTTTTATTACTTTATATGTTCTTGTCTATTTGATTTACTTTGTTATTGGACTGGGTGCTTATCGTTAAATACTCGTTTATTGCTTATCACTAGTAGAAGTCTATGTAACTAGGTTATGATCCTTATGATTTAATTGTTGTAATTTACTTCCTGTGAGGTTGTTACTTTAGTTAAGTCATATGCGTGTTAGCCATAATCTTTATTAGGATCCATTATTGGCATAAACTGAATGTGTTGATAAGCTAATAGGACTAGTAGCGTTTTAAACCGAACTAGGTTAGATGGTGATAATGCGATAAGTTAGTATTGATGTTAGATAGGTCACTATGATCTTGGCCTTATTCCCACCACATTGGTAAGTTAGTTAATCATGACGGGGTTAATTAATTGGAGTAGTGACTTAACTTTTGAATGAAGTAAAACAAGTATACATAAGTGTATATAACTATAAAATTCTTATTCAGGTCAATCGGGTCGAACCGAACCCGATGTAGCACAAACGTTTCACCCCGATACCCGACCTTATTTAATATTCGAGTTACTCGGGTTGATCGGAATAACCTGAATAAAATTTTGAACCCGACTAATCCGCCTTGAATATGCTTATTCGGGTTCGGGTCGGGGCAACCTTTTTGACACCTCTAATTCTAGGCACTCTAGTAATAATGTGGCCGCGTTTTACGGTTGGCATTTTAAAATACATGTGTTTGTTACAAGTTCAGGCGTATACAAGTTCGTATACTTACATACAAAACATCTATCGATACAATGAATGTCATAAACGGACATGTGGAACACACACGTGTAGATATTCATATATACGTAATGATTTGTAACACAAAAGGTTATACTTAAACCAACACGTACACTTGCGATACTCACATGAATAGTTACGTTAATAAACAAACACATATAATATGAAACTAAAAACACATATATAGGCACACTAAGTAACGTGGGAATGTGTAAGTAGACAGAAACGTAAAGACGATATTTTTGTGGAAAATCTGTGGGTATTTACACACGTATTTCCCACGGATTTATCAACTTGGTGGGTAATCTGTGGGAAATTACCCACGACTTTCCCACGGAAATAATTGTTTTTTTTTACTTTTACGATATGGTTACACGTTCAGGCATATACAACTCTGTATACTTACATACAAAACATCTATCGATACAATGAATGTCATAAACAGACATGTAGAACACACACGTGTAGATATTCAAACATACGTAATGATTTGTTACACAAAAGGTTATTCCTAAACCAACACGTACACTTGTGATACTCACTTAAATAGTTACGTTAATAAACCAACACATATAATATGAAACTAAAAACACATATATAGACATACTAAGTAACGTGGGAATGTGTAAGTAGGCAAAAACGTAAAGACGGTATTTTTGTGGGTATTTACACACGTATTTTCCACGGATTTATCAACTTGGTGGGTAATCTGTGGGAAATTACCCATGACTTTTCCACGGACATAATCGTTTTCTTTTACTTTTACGATATGGTTACACGTTCAGGGGTATACAAGTTCGTATACTCACATACAAAACATCTATCGATACAATGAATGTCATAATCGAACATGTGGAACACACACGTGTAGATATTCATACATATGCAATGATTTGTTACACAAAAGGTTATACCTAAATAACCAACACGTACACTTGCGATACTCACATTAATAGTTACGTTAATAAACAAACACAAATATGAAACTAAAAACACATATATAGACATACTAAGTAACGTGGGAATGTGTAAGTAGGCAGAAACGTAAAGACGATATTTTTATGGGAAATCTGTGGGTATTTACACATGTATTTCCCATGGATTTATCAACTTGGTGGGTAATCTGTGGGAATTTACTCACGACTTCCCCACGGACATAATCATTTTCTTTTACTTTAATGATATGGTTACACGTTCAGGAATATACACGTTCGTATACTTACATACTAAACATCAATGCATACAATGAGTGTAATAAACGGATATGCGGAACACACACGTCTAGTTATTCATACATATGAAATGATTTGTTACACGAAAGGTTATACCTAAACCAACATGTACACTTGCGATACTCACATAAATAGTTACGTTAATAAACCAACACATATAATATGAAACTAAAAACACATATATAGACATACTAAGTAACGTGAGAATGTGTAAGTACGCAAAAACATAAAGACGGTATTTTTTGTGGGAAATCTGTGGGTATTTACACACGTATTTCCTACGGATTTATCAACTTGGTGGGTAATCTGTGGGAAATTACCCATGTCTTTCCCACGGACATAATCGTTTTCTTTTACTTTTACGATATGGTTACACGTTCCGGCGTATACAAGTTCGTATACTTACATACAAAACATCTATCGATACGATGAATGTCATAAACGGACATGTGGAACACACACGTGTAGATATTCATACATATGCAATGATTTGTTACACGAAAGGTTATACCAAAAAAACCAACACGTACACTTGTGATACTCACATTAATAGTTACGTTAATAAAAAAACACATATAATATGAAACTAAAAACACATATAGGCACACTAAGTAACGTGGAAATGTGTAAGTAGGCAGAAACGTAAAGACGATATTTTTGTGGTAAATCTGTGGGTATTTACACACGTATTTCCCACTGATTTATCATCTTGGTGGGTAATATGTGAGAAATTACCCACGACTTTCCCACGGACATAATCATTTTCTTTTACTTTTATGATATGGTTACACGTTCAGGCGTATACAAGTTCGTATACTTACATACAAAACATCTATCGATACAATGAATGTCATAAACGGACTTGTGGAGCACACAAGTGTAGATATTCATACATACGTAATGATTTGTTACACAAAAGGTTATACCTAAACCAACATGTATACTTGTGATACTCACATAAATAGTTACGTTAATAAACAAACACATATAATATGAAACTAAAAACACATATATAGACATACTAAGTAACGTGAGAATGTGTAAGTAGGCAGAAACGTAAAGATGATATTTTTGTGGGAAATCTGTGGGTATTTACACACGTATTTCCCACGGATTTATCAACTTGGTGGGAAATCCGTGGGAAATTACCCACGACTTTCCCACGGACATAATCGTGTGAAATTTGCCACATGTAAATTAACAAACAATAGACAAAATCTGTGGGAAATATGTGGGAAATCTGTAGCCGTGGCAAATATGTGTGAAATTTGCCAGAATTTTCCCACGAATGTGGAATCAACAAGAATAGTGGAAAATCTGTGGGAAATTTACCACGGATTTCACACGAAAACTTGGTCAACAATTTACACCAATTCAGTGGGTAATTTGTGGGTATTCCGTGGAAAACTTCACACGAGATTTTTTCCGTGGGAAAAGTCCGTGGGTAAAAGCTGTTTTTGTAGTAGTGACTATTAGCGACTCTTCTTCTTTTTGCTGCAATTTATCTAAATAAGTGTGGGACTTTGTTTACTCTTCTTCTACTTGCTGCAATTTACGTCTCATTGACTAAACGATCAGGCATATACCACGCCACGTATCATCCCCTTTTTCTTTCCATAGAGGAGAGATAAAGAAAAAGAAAAGATATAGTGACCGTGCCTTAAGACCTTGTTCAGAGGGAAAGAGGAAAAAGAAGCCAAACGAAGAAATAAATAAAAAATAAAAAGACGGAGAAAACAAAAAATAAATGGGCATAATTTATTTTTTTCTCTCCCACGGCTAGGGATGGCAACGGGTCGGGGAATTTCGGGGATCGTAATTCCCATCCCCATCCCCGTTTCCCATTCCCAACTCCTTCCCCGTCCCCGCCCCATCGGGGAATAGTTTTACATCCCATCCCTGTCCCGAATGGGGATCGAGGATCCCCGTGGAGATACGGGATTTTCCATGGTTATCAAGTAAACATAAAAATACATAGATTCGTCGAAAATATAAATAGTTTGACCCATAAAGTAACTTAAGAAACGTACATCACACATACTTAAATTAGTTACAGTGTTAATATAAGACTAGCGTGCATTGTATGTGTATATTGGGACAAAATATTGGTTAAGTAATATATAGTAATTAGTGTTTAATTGATTATACTTTAAACCTATTTGATCATTTATATATCACACATGCATATACATAATATATCAATGCTCATAAAAATATACGTATAAAAGTAAATGTTATATGAATATACATATAATTTTCAAATATTTATACATTATAAGGACCGGGGTCATGTTTGGCCCCTATGAGAGTATTTATATTATTTTTTCTCCTGATTTTCCAAGGTGTCTTTAAACTCTAATGTCGTAAAAAATTATCCAAACTCTAATATCCTAATAAAACATAGGCCAAACTCTAAATCCCCTTATATATTTGCTTTATTCACTTATTCACTTATTCCCACGACTTACAGAACCGTCGTGGCGCTGCCCTCACGTTTTATTTCTTTGACTCTTTCTCCAACTCGAACTCTTCTTCAAAAAGAAAAACTAAAAAACCTAAGAACCTAAGGGGATGCTACCACTTTTCTACGTTTCCATCTATGTATTTAAATTTTGTTTTAATTAAATAATTATCATTTAAAATTTTTATATATTTTTATTAGTTTTTTTTAAAATTATTTTATGATTTGGCCACATTTTCTTTGGTCACTTGTGACCCTTAGCCATCTTAAATTCTCGAGGCCGGCCCTGTATATTAGTATCTACCATGGTTGCAGACTTGCAAAGCATTTGATTTCGTCCACAAAAAGAGTCAGAACAAAGACAAATGAGGTGTCTATTGACTTTGATAATCGATATAATATATGGTCTCAATAGCCTATAGTCTATAGTCGTGTTGTTCATGTTTTATTTTTTCTAGATGTAACAATTTTAAAAGTATAAGCAAGTGTTATAAGTCTGGTACACTCATTAAACTCACCATAATAATAATAACGTTAACGTTAAGTTTGGTCTCAATAGCCTATAGTCTATAGTCACATTGTTCATGTTTTATTCTTTTCTTTGTGCTTGATTTTTGCTCAAAGGTGATTAAATTAAAAAAATTACACGTTGTTCATGTTTTATTTTAACATATACTAGACCCTTTGGTCCAGGTGCCTAGTGACTACACATTGTAATCTCTAAGTCAACTAATCTATGTGATTTATCTAAATAACGCCCCTTTGGTCCAGGTGACATTATCTCGTATCAAGTGGCCACTATCAAAGAGCACATAAACTAAATTATATGTTTTATCAATGTATAGGGGTGAGCAACGGGTCAAACCCGACTGAACCGACCAAACCAGACCCGAACAGAAAATCGATTTTCAAGAAAATGTAAACCGAGAACCGAACCGAATTTAACTTAGCAAAACCGAAACCGAACCGAAGTTAATATAGCGAAACCGAAAACCTATTTTAGGTGTATTTTTCATGGTTTTGACCCCAACCGAGTAAAATCGAAACAAAAAACCTTAATTATATAAAACCAAAAACCGAACCGAATAAAGTCGGTTCGGTTCGGTTCGGTTCGGCCTGGTTTGGCTCGGTTTTTCGGTTAGGTTTGGTTTTCGGGTGATTTCGCTCAGCCGTATCAGTATACATCTAAAGACCCCTTTGGTCCAGGTGATTTCTAGACTTAAAATGATAAACACGTAAACGAGTATATAGCATAATGATAAACACATAAATTATCCAATAAACACATAACAAATCAACATGAATGAAATAACATCAATGAAATAGTATTCATAACATGGCTAACACCTAGGAGTGTTAGCCCATAAGTACGGTGATCATGCACAAAGTATCAAGTGGCCACTATCAAAGAGCACATAAACTAAATTATATGTTTTATCAATGTATAGGGGTGAGCAACGGGTCAAACCCGACTGAACCGACCAAACCAGACCCGAACAGAAAATCGAAATGTTCAGTAAATGTAAACCGTGTATCCGATTCCGCAATTTAAACTTAGCAAAACCGAAACCGAACCGAAGTTAATATAGCGAAACCGAAAACCTATTTTAGGTGTATTTTTCATGGTTTTGACCCCAACCGAGTAAAATCGAAACAAAAAACCTTAATTATATAAAACCGAACCGAATAAAGTCGGTTCGGTTCGGTTCGGCCTGGTTTGGCTTGGTTTTTCGGTTAGGTTTGGTTTTCGGGTGATTTCGCTCAGCCGTATCAGTATACATCTAAAGACCCCTTTGGTCCAGGTGATTTCTAGACTTAAAATGATAAACACATAAACGAGTATATAGCATAATGATAAACACATAAATTATCCAATAAACACATAACAAATCAACATGAATGAAATAACATCAATGAAATAGTATTCATAACATGGCTAACACCTAGGAGTGTTAGCCCATAAGTACGGTGATCATGCACAAAGTAAATACAAACGATAAACTAATTGAATTCATGACGAAAACGATAAGCAAACCGAATGATTATACTAATGTGATGATTAGAGACCTTCTCCTCTTGATCTTCTCACTTTGGAAACTGGAAATGGAACTTTCTAGGGCTTGGAACTCGGCTGTGGTGAGAGTGGTATATATAAAATTCGAAATTAGGTCTTGTATTTATATTGTTCGGATTAGGCACCGATACGGTTTATCGCGTCCAATACGGTGTATCGGCCACGCGTTAATTGCTGACTAAGAAAGCATATTCCAAGCATATTCTACGAATCTTTTAGATACGGCGTATGACTTGTAGCCTTCGATATACATGGACTCGGAATAAGATCATCAATACGGCGTATGGCCAGAGTTTCATACGTCGTATGCCTTCATAAGTTGACTTGGGCTTTGACTGCAAAGCTTCCTATACGGCGTATTGTCAGAGTTAAATAGGCCGTATGCTTCAATATTCACCAAGAGTTAGTGAATTCTTCGTATCTTCAATATGACATATGGCCAGAGTTTCATACGCCGTATGCTCTTCATAGTTTGCATAGTGATTTAGCTCCAAATCACTTCATTTTCCACGTCTTTTCTAATATTGCTCCATAATTACCGAAAACACTAGCTAAAAACATACAATAAATGAGCAATTGCAATGGGATAAATGATATAGAAATATAGCATCTATTTGATGTTATCAATACTACTGGTACACTCATAAGCATTAAAGATGAATGCTTTATTCCTAACAATCTAAGGTGAAACTCACATTTTGGGGTGGAAATTTTTTATTGGTAGGGTTTTTGTGCTAGCTGTCTAAATCCTATCAGTGAGACGCTTGCTAAACTACAGTGTCACTAATCAAGACGGCAAGAAAATGGCATGGGTCAAGTGGCCTATTATCTTAAATTCTTATGATAATGGAGGTTTAAACATTGGTAGTCTTAAAGCTTTTAACCTTGCTCTTCTCTAAAAATAGCGCTGGAGGTTGTTCACTTCTCCAAATGATCTATGGGTTAAAGTCGTTAAAGCTTTTCATGGTCATGAAGGTTGTTTTGATAATAATGGCTGCAGTTTCAAGAGTACATGGGCTAACATTGTTGGATCCTCAAACTTTCTTCACTCGAAAGGTATCATTTTGAATAATTCTTTTTATTTTAATGCTGATTGTAGAACTCGTATATTCGTTTTGAAAGTATATGGGTTGGCGATGGGCCTCCTCTCTCTATCAGGTACATCGTCTTTACCGCCTGAACAAATAAAGATTGTCTCATCATCGACGTTAATTAATGGAACAATGACATTGGAATTGGGTCCAGGACAATATTGGTGTTCGAATTCTTGTTTTTTTTGGCGGACTGCTAAAGGAGATTGGCCAACTCAATATTATAGCTAGCGAAGACACATGTGTTTGGGAATCTGGCCACAAAATGGTTCTTTCACGGTTAAGGATGCTTCAAAATAGTATTGACAAAAGTCTCTCCTTTCTCTTCCTTCTACTTTTGGTGACAAAATCAGTCCTCCGCAAAGTATTATATTTATGTGGAGATTTGTAATTGATTCGGCTTCTCACAGGTTGAATCTCTCTTTGCGTGGAATGGATATTCTGGCTATTTCTTGTTCCTCTTGCAATGCTAACGTTGAATCTGCCAATCATATTTTCTTTGAATGCATTATTGCTTTCTTGATTTAATATGGTGTAAAGCTCGTCTATAGATGCGTGTCGAAAATCCCTTTGTCCATTCTTTATCTTTTGAGGCTGTTTTTAAAGATTGATTATTCTTCTTGGCATGCTCCTAAAGAAAAGAACACACAGGGATTTTCAACATTTCTACCTTCGGTTTCTTTGGTGGATTTGTGAGATCTGAAATAGTGATACTTTTAAACATCAACAAGTTGAGGGAAAAGTGACATTTTTGATTATGTTCGTTCTACTTCATTTTCTTGGCTCCATAACAGAGGCAATTTGATTTTATCCTGGACGGATTGGCTGAAGTCTCCTCTAATAACCGCGTGTTTGGACAATGGTTGAATGTTTTGTTTCAGAAGGCTGCTTTCTTGCCTCGCCTTGTTTCTCGGGGCTTGTTTGGGGTTTCTTCAAAAACCACCTCGGAGTGAAAACCGGTGGCTCGGCCTCTGTGTTGGGGGTTTTTCTTTTGGCAGAGTGAAAACCGAATGTTCGGCCTCCGTTTCAAATGTTTTTTCATCCCTTTAGTTTCATTCGCAGTTAAAGTCTCGGGTTGCATCTTTATGCTTTTATTTTTTGTAATTCATATGTACTTTTAAGTTTCTAGCTCCTTGCTAGACGTTTTTTTTAATATATTATCAGCCGTTCAAAAAAAATACCATATAATTTTTTTTTAAATTTATGCTAAATTTACTTTTTTATGTATTTTTACTAGTTTTATTACACTTACTAAGGACAGGACAAATACAATATATCGGAATAGTTTCTATGATGTCCCCTTTTTACCCTCCCTACACTTGAAATGAACAATGTCCCCAATGTTCTACCAAATAACATAAGGGAAGAAAATAAAAGAGAGCGAAAAAAAACTAAGACTCCCCTTGGTTTTGCAGGTTATGATCGAAGAATTTATGCATCGGCTAAATCTTTCTCCAAGAATCATCATCTTGAATCTATGAATCCTTCTTGTCTAATATAACCTGCGAATAAGACAACTACAAAATGAAACCTCGCGTAAAATCGGAGGTAGACGAATAAACTATATATATATATATATATATATATATATATAATATATATTATATAGATATTATATATATATATTGAAACTTTCTTTTCAGCACCAATCTTAGTGCGAGAACTGACAGAACCACCAAAAACATACATGCACGCCTTCAATAATTGTATTTCTGCACATATGTTCTAAAAAGAATATACATGTTTTCAAAAAAACATAGTTGTTCTAAAGAATTTGATGAGAAATTAGAAATAATTTTTTTTTCTTTGAATGTGTGCATGTATGTTCTTATAAGGCGTGCAACGACAATATTGCGGTCGTGTGTACGGTTTTTATGAAACAAGAGAAAGAGTTTATGATGATACTGAAGAACATTAGGTGGATACTTACGATTATTGATGATGTGCATGTATTTTTTTTATTTTAAAAGTGATTCTCGCAGTTCTCGCACTTAAAATGGTGCTGAAAATAAAGTCCATATATATATATCGCATGCATTCATTTTTTAAAAACAAATAAGATACAATGCTTGCAAAGTAGTTTCTACAGATTCTTGAACATTTTAAAATCTTTCTATCTATAATTTTTCATAAAACGAAAATCTAGAAAATACTGTTGTTATAGTAGTGCGCCTGACGCCGGCATATGTAAAACTTGACGTCGTCAGGTCTGACCGTTTCTTCGTTTTGCTTTCTGGAAAAAAATTGACTTTGAAACCTGAAAAAATCTGCAGGAACTATCGTGACTTGATACAAGCATTTGACTCTAACAAACAAACAAATACTAATATATGCTAATTATAAATTGTAGATTTTTATATTTCGAATTTTGTTCTAAAAGCCCATATTACATTTCCCTACACTTATCTTTTAGTAAGATACCTTTATATGCAATTAGGACGAGGTTAAAAACAAAATAAAGCATTTTTACAAATTTATTCGAAATATGAGAAATACTTACAGTTATAATTAAACATATATGACACATAAACATAAAATTAACAACAAACAATTAAAATAAATCATGGGTTGCCTCCCAAGAAGCGCTATATTTATTTTACGAGTCTGGTAGTTAGACTCAAGGTTCTCTTTCTCTTACATGACTTCATCTAAATGATCCATATCGAGAACTTCTTTTGGATCATGCTTATTTGAGAGCTTCCGAGTAGTGGGACTTGTTTGGTATATTCTTGTGAACTTTTCCTCATCCGGTCACAGATCACCATCTTAATGTGCCACAACCCGTCCTTACCAATTGGAGGCGATTTTCAATTCCTAGGTGTATCCAGTCGTACCCAGTATTGAGCTCACACATCTCAATGACAGACATAACTAACACATCAACACGCGAACACGCGTAAGCAAGCAAAAGCGGAACGAAACACATTATGTTCAAAGAACATCTTGTCTAAACAAAATAGATAAGTTCATATCATGGCAATATCAAACGAAGCATATATCAAACGAATTCAAAGGTTCCAATGAAGTTAACAAATAGGTACCAAATGAATAATGAATCAAAGGATAGGAAAACATATATAGGGATCTTAAATACCGATCGAATATCACAAGAATCCTTATAAGAAAGGATAGAATATGTATACGAATAACGGAACGAACGAAGCAACGCATAAATCATAATAATAGTACAAAGAAGTAGGTATCAATAATATCCGTACGAATAATCAAACGAACGAAACGAATGGTATATCATAGCAATAGTAAAGAGAACAGGTAAAGAATATCTGTACAAATAATTTGAAGCTTAAGGAGAGTAGACATATCCGTACCTTAGCCAAGCTCGACGTCTAACAAATTCCAAACTTATTTTCCATCCACATGATCTACAATAATTGATTAACTAATACTATCAATATAACGAGCGGACTAATTATTCGTTTACATGATTTCTTGCTTAGATACTTATTAATATTACTAGTGTCACAAATGCTTGACCGCCTAGTAAATAATTCAACAATTCTATAATCAAATAACAAGTCCTTTGTAATAATATTATCAAGCCAACCGACCCTACTCATTTTAAACTAGTATCATAACTTATTATGATTACCATATTCATTTTAAGCTCAAAACAATATTAGTCTAATTTACGTTGCTAGACAGACTTGGATAGGCTATAAAACATAACTAAATTATTCATTTAAATGTTTTAGATGCTTAACAAACTTTGAGGGTCAATAACATCACATAGTAAATCTTAAGGGCCATTCATGTCAATTATCAATACTATGAGGGTCTGTTCTAAAATAAATTCAAGAAAGCATATTTTCCATGTGCTTGTCAAGTGGCATAGAACTGCTTGTCGTGTATGAAATTCCTTTCATTTGTGTAATTGATTTATTTAACTATGTGACATCGTCGGAATATAATGAAGCTTTGCCGGAGATAACACGATTCGCCGAAAAACTCGGTGATGACCAAACTGTTCGTAACCACAACTCGATAAACACTCAAACCCGAACAGAACTCGAACCCGAACGTAACCGATCCTAGGAGACGTCCCTGAACAGGAACCCTGATGTTGACGTAGACATGATACATCTAATGGAACACCGACTTGGGCCACTTGGTATGCCGCTCTAAGTTCGTTCTTAGATGAAGGGTCTGGGTGGAAGGTCTGGATGGAAAGAGCTTGACGGAAGAAGCTGGACGGAAGGTCTGGATGGAAGGTGGACGGAAGTTGTGGACGGAGGACCAAGCCGGATGGCATCGGAGGGACGGCGCATTGTATCATCCACTAGGTAATGGCCCTACATCCACGTGCACCTACCACCCTGATTTTAAGGGATGTGTTAAATACACACTTCGCCACCCACCACTCTCTACTTTACCCTTCATGCTGGGTCATTCATCCTGGACCTTTCATCATGGTTCCTTCCTATCGGAAGGCACAACCTTTCATGGTTACATTTATCCTGGACCCTTCATCATGGTCCCTTCCTACCGAAAGGCACAACCTTTCATGGTTACATTTATATGGATACTCTATCTCCTAGATATTGACTTGACCGTCGAAGGGTGGTTCCCGGGGCTACGGCCTCGGGACTCCTTCTAACGGGTTCTTTATTGATTGACAGTATCATTTCAAGACTCGGGACGACGACACGTGGCTCAAGAGAGTCCTTAAGATCCCCGTGACAGAAATATGCTTCAACAAATTAGCGCCATCCGTGGGACGCGTTATTCAATCTGCCAAGGCTGAACGACGTGTCTACCATCATCCCTTCGGTATGATGTTTTCCAGCTGCCTTTCGACGGTTCGTCCATCATCCTAAGGAAGGATGAGGGGACTCTCGATGGAACAAGTTTACGGACCTATTATAAGGGGTCGTTCGGTAATGAGCCCTTCCTTGTGGGCTCGGGGTACTACATGGATGGTGCACCATCCGTTCGGTAACGAGTCATTCGGTATGATGGAGGACGAAATTCAATTTATCGAAAAAAACCACAAAGTTTTGAAGAAGCAGAGAGGAATCATGAAAGAAAGCGATGGAGGATGAAATTTAAGTTATCGAAAAGAATAACACATGGGAGCTCACATACAGACCTTCTGAAAAAGTTGTTATATGTATCAAATGGGTCTACAAAGTCAAGTTCAATGCACATGGTTCCGTTCAAAGAAACAAGGCGAGACTAGTCGCAAAAGGTTACTCACAACAACACGGAATTGACTACGACGAGACATTTGCTCCAGTTGCTCGAATGGATACGGTCCGAGCAATCATTTCACTCGCAGGCCAGAGAGATTGGTTACTTTACCAACTTAACGTTAAGTCAGCATTTCTCAATGGTGAACTCAAAGAAGAAGTTTATGTGAATCAACCTCAAGGATTTGAAGTTGAAGGAAAAGAAGAAAAAGTTTACAAGTTAAAGAAAGCTCTTTACGGACTCAAGCAAGCACCGCGAGCGTGGTATAGCCAGATCGATGGTTATTTTAAAGAAAAAGGTTTTGATCAAAGCAAGAGGGAGCCAACCTTGTATGTTAAAAATCAAGGTACAAGTGACATTTTAATTGTTGCACTAAATGTCGATGATCTTGTGTTCACATGAAACAACAAGAAAATGATTAAAGATTTCAAGAATGAGATGATGCAAAAAATATGAGATGAGTGATTTAGGACTTCTAAATCATTTTCTCGGAATGGAAATTTATCAAGACGAAGGTGGCGTATTTATTTGTCAAGAAAAGTATGTCGAGAAGATTTTGAAGATTTTTGATATGTCGGAATGCAAACCGAAGGACACTCTTTTGGTTCTCAATGAAAAGCTCATGAAAGAAGACGGTTCAAGTAAAGTGGATGCTACACTTTACCGAAGTCTCATGGGGAAATTGTTATACATCACAGCAACAAGGCCCGACATCATGCTTGCCACAGGTTTACTCTCAAGGTTCATGCACAATCCTAGTCAGATTCATATGGGAGTCGGTAAAATAATTTTAAGATATTTGCAGGGTACGAAAGATTTTGGAATCAAGTTTGAAAAAAATGCAAATATAAATTTACATGGTTTTTGTGATAGTGATTGGGGAGGATGTACAGATGACATGAAAAGTACATGTGGATATATTTTTGCACTTGGTTCAGGTGTGTTTACATGGTGCTCCAAGAAGCAACAAACAGTCACACAATTATCAGCAGAGGCAGTACGTTGCAGCAGCTCTAGCCACATCACACGCAGTTTGGTTACGAATAATTTTTGAAGATATCGGAGAAAAGCAATCGAATCCTACAACAATTTCCTGCGATAGCATGTGAGCAATATCAATTGCAAAGAACCCGGTTTATCATAGTCACACAAAGCATGTCGCTTTGAAACATCATTTTATGAGAGAAGTAATCGAAGACGGAGATGTGCAACTTGAATTTTGTGGAACGAATGATCAGCTAGCAGACATTTTCACAAAAGCACTTTCTAGAGAAAAGTTTCAGGAGCTCAAACAAAACACGTTACGGGGAGAATGAAAACTAATGTGTTTTGCATGCATGAATTTAAAATAATGAAAAGTAGATAATGGGGGACAAGCATCACTATTGAAGTTGAGAAAAGAACAGTTTGGATGAATTGAAAACATGTCATATTAACAAAGAAAAATGCAACTTGGTTTCCTCCACTCAAGTCAAATACAAACGTGAAGATTGTGAAATGCATTTATGCCAACAACATCTTTAATCCACAATCTTTGACCAACTATTTGGTAGTAGGTATGCATTGTTTAGTCTATAAAAGGTGGTAGAATTGGCATGTAAAAATGCACCACCACAAGTAACGAGTGACTTACAAAATAATTTAAGTGTTTCAAGTTTCATCAAGTGTTTCAATAAATAATTTTTGAGTGGTTTAATATTTTGTTGTAATAAAATTTTGTGAGAGTAACATCTCACTTATCCAACAAACCTTAAAAACATTTCAATAATAAGGAAATACAATTTATTAAATTCCAACAAATCACAAACAGTACATGGTTAAAACAGAACTAACGTAGAACATGCGTCTTGAAGGGAATTTAGAAAATTTGTATCATTTTTCCAAACTTCCCATGCACTTAAATGTTAAAAAGGTTTTCCTTCTTCTTGGCAAAAATTATACTCCGCGAGAAATAATACATCATCGTCAACATTTGAAGTTATCTTGAGATTAGGTTAAGATTAGGGTTTTGATAAACCAGAGGTTCTGACAACACCGGGTTATCAGTATAATAAATGTGTCGGAATTATTGCACATCATCCAATTGGTCCTGCGCTAAATTACCTCTCAACACCAGGTTATGACTAACCTTTTCGCTAAATTCCAAGACTCTTTTATGACATTACAGCTTTAAACATTAAAGGTTACTATAACCCGGTTGTGGCAACCCGTTTGTGGCAACACGAGGTTTTAAACCCGGTTCTGTCAACACCTGTTATGACTCACATTTCGGTTAAATTCCAAGACTGTTTTACCATTTTGCAGCTTTTAAACGTGTTCTTGCAGTTGTCAGTTGTTAGGTTATAGGATTAAATAAACGAAAATGAATGAGTTAGGTGTTAGATGTTAGGCGTTAGGTGTTAGGGTTTAGGGTTTAGGGTTTAGGCTTTTAAACGTGTTCTTGCAGGTGTCAGGTGTTAGGTTATAGCATTAAATAAACGGAAATGAATGAGTTAGGTTTTAGATGTTAGGCATTAGGTGCTAGGGTTTAGGGTTTAGGGTTTAGGCTTTTAAATGTGTTCTTGCAGGTGTCAGGTGTTAGGTTATAACATTAAATAAACGGAATCAGGAGTTCTTGAACCCAAAGGGTTTTGAGATGTACCAATGTTGCTAAGACTTTCGATCTGAATCGGGGTAATATCTCACCTACGTCCACCCAACTCAATCTGTTGATTTCTTGGATCCAAATTATAATTGTGTTGCATCGTGTTAGTTGATCCACATAACATGTTATTATATGGTGAGATATAGGTGTTGAAAAATTGGTATACAAAACTATTTGGATTGTTGGCATAATCTAGAGGAAGAGGATAGTAGGCCCCACCGGCATGGATATTTGGAGGATCCAGATGATAAGCAGGTATATATAGGAAACTGTTGTGAACCATAACTCGTACGTTCCCCAACATCACCAAACTACATCATTTAGTGCGGAATTTGTACAAATTCTTGGAATACCTGGCTACTACCCGGTTAACTATCAATCATATCTCGTGCCTGATCATGAGTACGCCTAAACCCTTCATGCTGAATTTTAGTTACATATTATTAATTATAAACAAATAATTTAAAAATATATATTAAAACATTATAGTAATAAGATTACTTACATCCGCTTGTGTTTTTTTTTTTTTTAGAACGGCAAGTTAGTACAATACTATCGTTAGTGAGTCGGAGACTCGACGCATCTGAGTGGGCAGAACCCAACACAGATTCTCACCTAGAAGGAAAACTCAGTGAGGCTCGAACCTGAGATCTCATGATAACAACTTCTCCCAAAGCTCCTTAGGAGACCTCACCACATTCACTATACTGGTTAGCAGGAGTGGGTTGACTTAGATTCGTGATACATATAACTATATATACGGTCAAAGTACCACTGCATGTAGTTCGGGATGGTGATAAATCCGGGTTGTCCGACGAACACGGTGTCCTGTCTTTCGTTCCAACTAGTTATGTACGTTTGATGTTTAGTGACCCAATTTACATTTCGACCACCTGTTTTCCTCATTATGTGTAATCTATTATGTTCATGAGGTAATAGTAAGTGGGTCACAGGAATATCTTGTACATAAACAAGTTGCCGAGCTACTCTATGAAGTGGGTTTGGTTCCACCATGCTACAAAAACAAGCCATCCACACTAGGAGTCCAGATGAATTCATTAGGCCGTAATGCAGTGAAGGCGGATTGAAATATGTGACTCAAAGTAAAATCCCACCTATATAATTTAATAAACTTACAAACAATTTTACAAAAACATACTTATTTAAAACAATGAATAATATTTATTAAGTTTTTTTTCTTCTAAATAGTTAATATAGTACCTATAAATAAATAAGTATATATATATATATATATAGAAATGTTAAAATAAAAAGACAAATATTCGTGAGAATAATAAAAAGAAAACTTTTTTTTAAAAAGTTCTCGAAAAATTCCAAAAGAATTCCATTAAATCAGGTATGTTGGTGCATAAAACTTTTGTAAAAGAAGTTTTTCTAATTTTGAGTTTTTATATGTTTTTTTAATGCGCAAAAAAAAGAAATTTAGATACACAAAAAAAATTTGATGCATAAATTTTTTGACTTTTTATAGTTTGATGCGCAATAAAATTTTGATGCAAAGAGTCAAAAGAAGTTGGGTACAAAAACGATTTTTTGATGCACAAAAAACCGATTTAATGTACAAATTTTTTTTTCCATAATTTTTTTTCGGCAAAACTATCCACTTTTAGAAAAATTTCCTTTATAACTTTTTCATGCACCAACATACACGATCTTGTGGAATTTTTTCAGAATTTTTTGAGAACTTTTAAAAAAAATAATTTTTTTATCCTTCTCACGAATATTTGTCTTTTTATTTGATTTTTATCATATATATAGGGATGGGATCATGAAAAAACTTAATTTTTGTGGAAAACTCAGAAAACCCAGAAAAACCAAACAAATGCCCTAAAAAACCAAACAGATGCCCTAATTTTTTTAGGCTAAAAATTGTTTTTTCAGGCAAATATGGCATCGATTTAAATTCTGTAAAAACCCAAAAAAACCAAACAGATGCCCTAAAAAACTAAACAGATGCCCTAAAAAATCTTTTATATAGCCTGAAAAAATTAGGGCATCTGTTTGGTTTTTGAGTTTTTTACAGACATTATATCGAGGCCATATTTGCCTGAAAATCCAATTTTTAGTCTGAAAAAATTAGGGCATCTGTTTGGTTTTTTAGGGCATCTGTTTGGTTTTCTGAGTTTTCTGGGTTTTCTAGCAAAATATGGTTTTTCCTAAAACCCATCCCATATATATATATATATATATATATATATATATATATATAATAGATATACACCTGGTTGGTTTTTGAAAAAAAAACAAATTCCGAAATTATAAAACATAATGAGCAGATAAGCCAAATATGGGGTATTCTAACCCATGCCAAAGATGGAGCAACAACAAAGGCCCCTGTATACCCTTGATGTGACCATCTCCGGCTGTATTACACAAGTTTTTGTACAGATACGCAAGAACTGCAATACCCCAATTGCTTCGACCCTCAACATTAAGGTCTTGTATGTTTTGAAGATAGTTTAGGGTCACTTCATAAGAACTTGAATCGGAAAATAGATGACCACCCAACAAAGCTAGAATGTATATTCTTGCTCTTTGCTGATAAGCCAAATCATTTATTGGTAAAGCATCACTCAAATAATCAATTAAAACATTAATTTTAGTTTTACCCGTATTAATATCTGCCGATAGTGGAATAAACCCCGGTTGTTGCTGGACAACCCAATCCGCATAATCAGCAGATAACCACGTGCCGGAGACAGCTGGTCCGTCTACGGGCAAAATTGTACATCTTGTAACGTAATTGTCGCTTCACCTATGGGAAAGTGGAACGTATATGTCTCCGGACCCCACCTCTCGACTAGTGCTCTGATTAGGGCATGATCAATCTTGTGGAAGTCGCATTTGCTATGTGTTGGAAAACTGGATCGGGGATATATCATGATCAATTATATGATTCCAAAGTAACATGTCACATCTTCTCGCTTTTATATTACCATCAACAGTTTGGTTGAATACCGCATATGCTCGATGTTTATCTTGTGCTTGTAACCATAACAAATCATGAATTCTCGGTAGGGGAGTAGCTTGTAAATTGGCCATTAGTGTTTGAAGTTGAAAGGAAATGGGTTGTGTTTTTTACGTTGAAACTGAATTGTGTTTGAAGTGTGCATGCATGGGTAGTTTTTTTATGGTATTTAGAACCCGGTGTTGCCACCACCGGGTTATGCATTCTATTACAAACGACGTTAACTTTCAGAAAAAACAAAACTATAACCCGGTGTTGGGAATACCAGGTACATGTGTGCATGCAAGGTTGGAACAAAACACGCTTTTGTGAGTGACAGGTAAGTATATGCCGACGTTACCGCGACCGGTTTTGTGCATTTGGCATAATCCGGTGGTACCACCACCGGGTATAGTATTTTTGCAAATCCTCCACTTGACCGTCGGAGTTCTGCAAATTCCGGCGACATAAACCGTATTCCATCCAAAAATTCCTTATTTTCATGATATATTGACTTAGTCAAAATATCATGATAATTAAGGGTAGAATCGTGTTTTCACATTTCAATATCATTTTTCATGTGTCTTTTTTTTGTTGGGTGAATTATTGATCAAGATTCGTATAAATCCTTTCACTTGTAAAATCAATGGTCAGCCGTATATAATGAATATAATATAATGGTCCATATGCATTCCATGCTGATCGTGTATATAAGGGATGAGCTGATAAGTAGTGTAAGCATATCCATAGATCGCTTTGGTTCATCAATATCTCCCTTTGGTACCTAGCTGACCTGAGCCATGGCGATGACATTGCTCCCAAGGTTTTTTGTACCGGAATCCGGGAGGAGATATTTAAGCGTAACAGAGAATTTGTCAGCAGGTCTGCCATCGGGGTTCCTAAAATTCGATGAAGAACAAATTTGGAATCCACGTGTAAAGTTTGAGGTGGATGTGCACATAAGATCTTGCTACAACAATAAGTACTGGGAGGCCTTACCAGACCGAACAAGAGTAATTAGTGCATCTGGAGAGAAACCAGAGGAAGACCGATCAAAAGTCTCATGCACCTTGTTTGAGGTTCATCCCGTCCTAGGAAACACAGGAGCTCTCCGTTTAAGATTCGTTCAGAGTGGGATCTATGCAAGCCGCTTATTGCCCCACAGTACTCACAATGTGGCCATGCATGATCCCGTCCCCTTGATCCGAGGTGGCCATATCAGAGATTCGAGTCTGGCATGGATGTCGGAGATCCACTGGTGGCCAAAGAGCTCTTCCCCACTCCTAATGGAAACTATCGTATAAAGGACGTGCACTTTGGCAAGTTCTCTCAAGTTAGTTATAACTTGATTAGTCAAGTTAAACAATTATTAGTCCTTTGATTAAATCAATGGTCACAATTAAAACATATTAATTAACTTTGTTTTCTTTTATGTTTTAACTAATTTAATTTCATTCTTTCACCAAATACATCTCTTTTCTCTCTAGTTGGTTCACTTCTTTTTTCTCTTCTAATTTCACGTTTTTAGTCCCCGTATTAGTCCATATTCCTTCGTGGTCGATGTAGGATTTGGAAGACATGTAACCTTTTTCACTTGAAAACATGTAACCTTTTTCACCGGTCACCCTTTTTTTAAATTATGGTTCAAGGATTATACAATAGAAAAGCACCCAAATGTTAAGCTTGCTGCTACTATTGAGTCATTGACTTGCTCGCTGATCCTACTTTTGAAAACCCACTGTCAATTAGCTAAAACATAAAAGAAAATTAATATCTTTTTTGTTAAAACATAAAAGAAAACAAATTCAATTAATATCTTTTAATTGTGGCCGTTGATTTAATCCAAAGGCTAATAATTGTTTAACTTGACCAATCATGTTATGACTAACTTGAGAGGATCCTCACCCGTTCTGGAGACGTAGCCCTAACTGGATATGGGCTGACGCCGAAGATAACAACAGCTCTAATGACACCTTGTTTTCCATTGTGAAAATAAGCGACACTGTCTTCGCTCTTCGCAATTTGGGAAACAACAGATTATGCAGGGAAAAACCAACTGCCTAAACGCCCAATATCCTACTATCTCAAGACAGGCAAGGCTCATGATTGAAGAGCGTGTCCTCGACAGACAGATCTCAGATATCAGATACCGGCTCTCAGACTCAAGGATTTATCAGGAGGAGATTTAAGAAGTTTCCCATGCTTTTGCAACCAACGACACTCCGGACAATGAGTCCACAATCACCCTCGATTATTCGATATCAGATTCGAGGACTGCCCATTGGACTAACAGTGTATCAATGTCGTTTGGTGTTAGCGTTACATTCAAAGTATCAGCAGTTCCATTAATTGCGAGTGGGGAGGTAGAAGTGTCAAGTGAATTTAGCTACTCCCGTGAGTGGGGACACTACAACAGTTGCCATTTTCCCCAGCGACAAAACCGGGGTATCCCGGGCGACTTGTCGCTGGGGATGCATTTCCCGGGCGGCATGTCGCCCGGGATAAGTTGAACGGAAAAGCTCGAAGGGGATACGTTCCCGAGCGATTTACCCGGGCGACAACGCCGGGCCCACGTGGTTTCAGTCAAGCAATAAGTGCCACCGTAGAGGGTTTTCCCGGGCGACATGTCGCCCGGGATAATCGGTTTATAAAATCACTAATTAAAATTGATGTTAGATTAATTAATTATTTAGAAAGAATCCCGCCCGGGATAACCCTACACTATTTTTGGGTATTATTTTCCTGGGCGACATGTCGCCCGGGATAAGTCTGCATTTTTTTTGGGACTACCTGCACAGCAGGCTATATCCAGATTTTTTCCTGAATTTTCCCGAAAAAAATCTACCAATACTCAAACCTGTGTAAACCAATATATAATCTACCAAAATACATTACAACTTGTATCCAAAACACACGTACTTAAGACACAAAATAACATATATATACTTACCCAACATCTCCTAACTATCGTCCTCATCCTCCCCGTCCTCGCCGTCGTCCTTATCATTTCCCTGCTCATCATCCCCGCGCCCGCCACTCCCTCTGCCACCACCTATCTCAGGCTATGACTCAAGTTGATTAAGCATCTGGGAAAACTTGTCGTCACTCCTAAATAACTTCATGAACATGTTCACCTGACGCGTTAGCACCTTCTCTCTCTTTTTGAGCTTAACGACATCAGAGGAGTGCGTGCATGGAGGCGGAGGTGGAATGACCGTGCCCTGTCCTGGCAAAACCCTACCAACACCGGGAATGTGCCCCTGCTGCTTGCCCCCGTGAACGATGGCCATTATCTCATCCTCGGTGTAGGGCACACCCGTCTCGGTGTTGGAGCCTAGACCCTGTAGCCTCAGCATCTCCTCCTATTTAATCCCAAAAACACAAGATAGTTAATATATTAGTCGGGTTACTACATTATTTCTCGACAAATCATTAAAGTACATGTTTTGAAACAAAACTTACATATAGAGCTTTGTCCTCATGGTTCAAGAATACGCCATTAACAGTATGTGTCAAGAAGAAGGTATGGATCAGCGACGGGTACTCTCTAGTAGCTGAGGTCTCCATCTGCACATACACACGTATATAAGATGAAACAAATAAAAAATGACAAATCACAACACACCAATGCGTTTATTATATATATGCAAAATAATTATGATGTTTATTACATGCATATCTTGGAGGGCGGCAATAGACCGAGATCCTTGTCGGCATACGACCTTGCTTTTTGCCTGGTTTTGTTTATTTTGGACAGCCCGGGCACGGTTCTTGGGATCATTCCAGAAGGCAATATGCGCATCCCAATTGACCTTGGAAATGTGCGAAGGACGTGATAGTCTGATACGCTCCAGGTCGTAAGTCCCGTTCGAGTCAGGAATCCAATGCCTTTCGTTAATAGCAGCCTTCTTGCCATTGTAGATCTTTTGTAGATGTTGCTGGATGACCGCATAGATAAGTGGCCAGCGATCGGATTCCATGTGGGGACGCATGTCAAACTGGGTCTGCAATCATATACAACAAAGACAGAGTTAGAGATACAATTTATATATTTATCTAAATTTGTTTATTTATTTATATGATATAAATAAATAAATGAATTTAGATAAGTATACACAATTAAATAAATGAACATGATAATGAAATAAACATAAAAGGATAATGAAATAACTTACCCCAATCCGAGCCGTGACCCCCGCCTTCTGCTCCGCTGGCACTTGACACCAGGAAGGGTAGTGCAACGACAACTCCCGAACGAGCTCCCTAAGGTAGTTGGCCCAATGAGCCGTATGCTCACCGAGAGGCATCAGGGTCTCTCTGTCGCCAAACCCAAACCGGATTGAGACGGGGCCACTTTTATCCGTGATGGCCTTTAACCCGAGGTTCTGGGTCTCCTGACGGGTATGCTGCCTGCCCGCTCTCCTGCCACCCAAATTAGGTTTTCGGGTGCCCTTACCTGCAAATTCAAATGAGTGATAAAATCATAAAAATTCATGGCAAGCAAATTTAATGTATTAAGTTTATGCTTGTATTACAATAATCCAAAAATTCTTACCTCGGTTGCCCAAGCAACCCCACAACCGGTGGGTATGTGGTGTGAAGGGGGACGATCATCACCGCCACCGTCACCGCCATGACCCCGTGCAACATCCGCTGACATCTGTACAAGTAGCATTAGGATAACATATAGAAATTCATGAACAAAATAATAAAAGCATGCACACATCCAAATACATACACATCCAAATAAATATACACATTAAAACAATCCACGACAGTTTCATTCATTCATTCAAATATACAAGTGTCTTTTACAAGTTACAACTAAAGATCAATCTTCTTTTCCACTAGAATAAACAACATTTACGCCATCATCAATATCAAGGTTGACGAGGTCTTCATCATCAGAATCTTCTTCTTCACAAGAATAAACAACATTTCGAAATGTGGTCTGAAAGGTGTTTGATGGATACCCACAATACTAGACGACAAGACTTACATGGACATCTTATATTCCCCGCACTATCCACTAACGGCTTGCAATCATCGACGAATTTCTTAAGACCAGTATAAAATGCTTTTTCATGTTTCCCTAAACTTGTCGAACTCTTATCAATTACCATAACCGCGTTTTAACAATACAATTAGTTATTATATGCAAATTAATTAAACACATTCAAACGAGGAATACGAAATGTTTTGTTCACCTAGTGCAACTATGGAAGGAAATCCTAACCCACTCTTTGAATGATTCGTCTCATATATGAATGCGTATAACCGATTTACTATTTGAGAAAATTTCGGCAGCATTTCCCCTCAACTCCCCAAATATGTGATTAAAGACATATTCGTAGGAGTAAAGGAGAAACACTGTCGAAATCATCTCAAATAGTAAACCAATTATACGCATTCATATCCTAAATGAGACAAAACATTCAAAAAGCAGTCCCAAACAGGGGACTTTCCGAAATTAATTTCTAATAAATTAATTTCGGACGGGTTTTCTATAGGATGATTAAATTCAGACGGGAATTTTCCGAATTTAATCACTAAAATCCTAAAACATTCCTAAACGGTTCAATAAAACAAATACCAAACGCATATCCATTTATGTCATATAAAAACATACATTTAAATCAAATAAGCTGTAAAATAAGTTGTTCTTAAACAGCTTATCTAATATTTCACTTCCAACAACAATAATAACCACTATATCCGTATAAACACGAAACATACATAATTTCAACGCAATTCACCTAATAATAACTATAAAATAAAAAATTTTAAACAATAAACATTCCCCGGCGACATGTCCCCCGGGATACCAAAAGGAGAAAAAAAAAATTAAACATACCTTTTCGGCTGTTGTCGGCTCGGCTATGGACTCGGCTCGGCTGTGGACTCGGCTCGGCTGTGGACTCGGCTAGGCTGTGGACTCAGACCGCACTCTTAACTGCAAAAAAATTAACACAATTAAACATCAATTTGTGTGCTCAAAATTCCAATCAAACAATAATCACTACCATTCACCTCAAATCGTTGCAAAAATTAAACACCACCAACAATTAATTAGAGGATTAGAAACAGTACTAGAAGAATTATCATTTTGAGGGTAAAGGAAAGAATTATGTTTAGAGGAGGAAGGGGGATCGTGCTCGTGTACGAGTGTGAGTGGAAGTGGGGAGTGTCGGTGGTGGGTTTAGTGGTGATGGGGAGTGCCGGTGGTGGGTTCAGTGGTGATGGGGGTGCCGGTGATGGGGAGGTGGTGGTGGTCTGTTAAAATCGTCGGTGGTGGTTTTTTTTATATTTCACGTTTTGTGTAACTGCTGTGAACTCAGATCTGTTTTGATACCAGATAAATCCCGGGCGACATTCCCGGGCGACATGTCGCCCGGGAAACTAGAAACTTTGTCGTTTAACCAAAATGGCGCCATAACGAAAATATTGGAGGGCATTTTCAGCAAATATTAAAAAGGTTTCCCGGGCTTGTTTTTATTAAAAATTTAAAAAGTATTATAAGTATAGTAAAAACAATAATTTTTGCAAAAAAACTTTCTCGGGCTACATGTCGCCCGGGATAGGGTTTATTAAAAAAAGGATTTTATACTAAAAACTGTATAATTTCAATAAATATCTTTCCCGGTCGACATGTCGCCCGAGAAATATATTTATTAAATTTACTTTTAAACCTTTTAATAAATAATATTTATATACTTATGTTTTTTATAAATAATATATATATAAATAATAATTTTAAACAAAAATTATATATTTTAGAAAATATATAACTATTTTTTTTATAAAATAAATAAATATTATTTATAATTATTTTTATAAAATATATAATTATCATTGTACATTATATGTTTTAGACAATATATAATTATCGTTGTACATTATAAATAATAATTTTAAACAAAATTTTTATATTAGATGTTCAACGGATGAGTCGATATGGTATCGTTGTACATTAGATGTTCAACGGATGAGTCGATATGTTATCGTTTTACATTATATGTTCAACGGATGAGTCGATATGGTATCGTTCTACATTAGATGTTCAACGGATGAGTCGATATGGTATCGTCACTACTACACAAACTGGTTTTTCCCACGGTAAAATCCGTGGGAAATCTCGTGGGTAAGGGCCCTTATCCACGGATTTCCCACAGAATTATTCCGATGCAAAAACCCTCGTGGGTAAATATTTTCCCACTGATTTTCCCACGGAACGTTGACTATTTCCCACGGATTTCCCACGTTGTCTATCAACCATTTTTCACATTTTTGCCACAGATTTCCCACGGTTATTTCCCACTGATTTCTCACGAAAATTTTCCCACTGATTTCTCACATTTTTTACCAACAATTTTAGCCACAAATTTCCCACGGTTATTTCCCACTGATTTCTCACGAAAATTTTCCCACTGATTTCCCACATTTTTTACCAACAATTTTTGCCACAGATTTCCCACTGATTTCTCACGAATATTTTCCCATTGATTTCCCACGAATATTTTCCCACTGATTTCCCACAAAATTTACCAACAATTTCCCACAGTTTTATCACAAATTTGCCACAGAAAGATGTGGAAATTTTGTGATTAATATGTGGGAAACACGTGGCTAAATTCCATGGTATTCATATAATAATTGGAGATTTTCCGGAATCCAGAATCCATAAATATGAAAAACTAATATTTGAGACAATAAACCATTACTAAATCACTAAAATAAACAAATCCGGTAACCAAAATGCATAAATATGTCGTCGATAGACATAAATCCATAATCCAAAAGAAATAGGGTAGCAACGTATAGTCGGACGACACAACATCGAAATTGTTTTCGAAACCTAATAGTTCTAACACAAAAACTAAAGTCTAACGCCAAATTAGACTAGACTAGCTATGACCAGGATCCGATTCAGTAGCTCTGGGACATTGAGTATTTTCTGTAAAGCGGGTTGGTCTGCTACTCTTTGAGCCTCCGCATCTTCCATCTTTTTCTTTAGATCATCGTTTTGTTTTTTTAGAATTCGTATCTCCTATTACATCCAATTACACATTAATGTATAACTCATCAGAATAACAAACTCTAAAACGATGTGAGAATAACGAAAGTTGACAAACCTCATAAGGTGAGCACGTGTGTGGCGTAGATACTCCCAGATCCCATTGTACCTATTATATAGGAATCAAGTAGGTATTCGGTTGCAAATAATTAGATAGAAAAGATGTATATATATAATTAACTATTTTTTATGTGTACAAAGATAGAAAGTGTATTTATAATGCATAAACATCCTAAATCATTTTATTCACAATATTACATATTATGTAATACGATACATCTGGTGATGATATTTGGCACTAATTCTAAAACTTAAATCTGTTAGGAGAGTGTTTTGCGTTAGCCCAACATGCCATGAGGATTTAACTGATTACCAATTTGACCAGCCACCCAACCAGCTTGGCCTGCCTAATGTTCCATCTCTAATTGATATAAAAGAACAATCGCTTACCTCCCTCTAAGGTTTTCATCAGGTAGAGTGTATTTTGACGCCGGTCCCCTAGTAGGAAGCTTCTCTATATTTGTGTTTAAATCTTCAACATATTCATTTAGCTTCTTAATCACATCTTCCACGCTGAAACAATATTAATATGTTCAATTAAACATATATAACATAACACAGAGCCAAAGACCTCATAACATAAATTAAACTAACCAAAATGTCATTGATTAATCAACTTACTTGTAAAATGGAGTTAGCCTGACATCTCCTGAAATTGTGCAATCAAAAGGAATTTGATTGATCCCACCTCCCGGATCTGAAAATATTTGAAGAAATAAATGCTTCCTAGGTCTACTTCCAAGGAAGCAATGGCAAGAACATCTTTACTTGCAGACATGCTCAAAACAAACTTGAGTACCAAGAGACGGATTAGTGATGCGTAAACGAACCTTCCACCAGTCAACACAAAGTATGCAAATGCACGCTTGCAGGGGTCACCAGGTGGATAACGCTCATGGTTGTACTCATCGTAAACGATTTTAGAAGTAGGGTTCTTAGTGGCAGCAACAGTAGGAGGGAGGTCAAAACCAAGGTCGTGTGTTGGAGCAATTGAGCCGGTAGAAAGCCCTGTAATAGAAAAAGGCCAAAGGTTAGTGACTAGTGAACCATACATATTATGAAAGTCCAAAACCAGCATAGAAAATCGTCCTACAAAATTAAGTATTGATCACAGTATGAAAACCCAACATCTGACATTAGTTCATTAGCAAAATGATCTTAAATGCAGCCAATAACATTTAAGCTACTTGCTCTTATGACATAGTGAAATTTGTGTTGTAGCCCCAAGAACCCATGATGACTTACATCTTTACGATATTCCTATACTGTATTATACACATTTACCATTCTTGTACTTATCAAATATCAACTTGTCAACTATAGACAATCATCTTGCACTCAGTGAAACAGAAGTTCGGCACAAGTAATTGGTAGAAGTGGTCAAGGATCTAACCTCATGTGCGCTAAGCTAAAAACCCGAATCTATGCCTAACTTTATTTAGAAGCAAAACACATTTGTAGTGAACCTGGGGTTAAACTCTATAGTCAAAACACATAGTCAAGAATTAGTCTGTAAGTGTATTGATTCTACAACGAGTAAAAATACACACCAATCAAGTTCCACTTCCAAAGGAAGAGATAATGTTCAAGTATAAACAAGTAAACACAATATTGTAGAAGCTTTGATATGTCAAAGCAAGAAAAATGAGTTTGAAATAAAGCCATGATGTATTTATTTGTACAGCATATCTACATTGTGTGTGTAAGCTAACTGGTTCGGCCAACCACTTCTCTAAAGGCTGACAACCAAATATCATCTGCATAATATGGATCTCATGAACTTGAAACCTAAAAAGATCTGCACGCCGTAGTTAACCTCAACTTTTATTTGAATTGGTTTGCAGTTCAGCTTTTGTTAGACATACACTTTGAACACCCAAATGATTCGGACACTCATATTCCCTAAATCAACTTAGATTTTTGTCTACAAGAGACTTTCACAAGTCAGACTTTAAGTAGCATCACACGAATACAATAAATACAAACAACACAATAACAAATATTCAAAATAAGCATCAATTGTTACTCATAATATTTTTCCTTCTTTAGAACTTACAAGTCCACTGAGTTGGTTTCATAGTTGAGGGTGTTGCAAAATCATAAACTTGTTCTTTAGGACGAGTAGGGAAATCTATGTAAAACCTTGTTTGGATCTCAAGGATTAATAGCCTACCAAGTTTAGAAAAGGAGTCAACAATGAAGAATGTGAATTTGCTAAAGAGTGGGTTACTTTAAGTTTTCTAGACCACTCGAACAGATTAGTCCCTGTTTCGGATAAGATCCGGCCATGTTTTATCAATGATACGTGATAATTAAAATCTAACCAACTGGACATGAAAAGTGCTTAAAAAAACTGCTCGTACAAAAATACAAATGGAAATACCAGAAATAGCCACTATGATTATACCAATTAAGAACTGGAACAAATCCTTCAACTCTATACCCACACAACCACTGAACATCCATGGATCTTTGAGAGGTATATGAGATGCCCCAAATACAAACCAATTGATCGATGCAATAACTGATAATTTCAACATTCAACATGAACAAATGCCTAATTTAACAACCATGTCTTTTGTTGGGACTGAGTGAAACATACAACTAAAAAAACCAAACAAGTATACACACACTAGAAACGCAAATGATAATCAATAATACATATTAAACACTAATCAATCTAAGAATATGTAATTAGAAAATAACAAAAAAAAACAATTTACCGTTTATGTGTAGTGAGGAACGATGGTTAGCATTAGGTGGTGATATTGCGAGGATGGTGAAGTTATCTTGTGGTGACAGAGGTGTGGTAAAGAAGGCGACTAAGATGTGTGTGCCGATGATGAAGTAGTTTGGATTTAGGGTTTTGCAAAGAAAAAGTGTGAAGAAGCTGCTGAAAAGGGAGGGGGGAATGAATTAGGGAATGAATTATGTGTTTTGCAAACTAATATTTACATATAATAATAATATTGTAGGGTGTTAGTCGGGTCGGGTTGGTCGGGTTCGGGACAATTTAAGTCGGGGTAAAGTCGGGCCAAGGCTAAAAATTCCATACCTAAACTCGACCTTATTTGAATTCGAGTTACTCGGGCTCAGGTCAATTCGGGTTCATGTCAACTCAAATATGGGTAAAATCTAAAAACATTCTCTTTTTTTATTCTTCTAAATAGGAAATATATAAAACTTATATTTAAAAAAAGTAAAAAAAATTCTTATTCAGGTCGACTCAAACCTGAGTTGGTCAAAACGTCTCAACCCGATATCCGACCCTATTTAATATTCGGGTTACTCAGGTTGACCCGAATAAAATTGTGGACCCAACTAACCCGACCCGGATGTGCTTATTTAGGTTCGGGTCGGGTCGGCCTTTTTGACACCTCCTAGTTGTAGGCACTATAGTAATAATGCGGTAACACAAAAGGTTATACCTAAACCAACACGTATACTTGTGATACTCACATGAATAGTTACGTTAATAAACAAACACATATAATATGAAACTAAAAACACATATGAATACATACAAAGTAACGTGGGAATGTGTAAGTAGGCAGAAACGTAAAGACGGTATTTTTGTGAGAAATCTGTGGGTATTTACACACGTATTTCCCACAGATTTATCAACTTGGTGGGTAATCTATGGGAAATTACGCATGACTTTCCCACGGACATAATCGTTTTCTTTTACTTTTACGATATGGTTACACGTTCAGGCGTATACAAGTTCGTATACTTACATACTAAACATCAATGCATACAATGAATGTCATAAACGCACATGTGGAACACACACGTGTAGATATTCATACACACGTAATGATTTGTTACACAAAAGATTATACCTAAACCAACACAATTCATGGCGATTACTCACATGAATAGTTAACGTTAATAACCAAACACATATAGATATTAGAACAACATACACAAAGAATACAACTAAGTAACGGGGAATGTTAAGTAGGCATAACCATAAAGACGTATTTATATGAGGGAAATCTTGGTATTTACACACTAATTTCCCATGGAATTTATCAAAGTGGTGGGTAAATAATGTGGGAAAATTACCCCGACTTTCCCCACGACATAATCGTTTTCTTTTACTTTTACGATAAGGTTACACGTTCACGCGTAACAAGTTGTCGTAACTTAACATTCAAAACATCAATGCCATACAATGAAATGTCATACCGCAATGTGGATGCACACACGTGTAGATATTCATACATACGTAATGATTTGTTACACAAAAGGTTATACCTAAACCACGGGGGGGGGGGGGGGGGGGCCCCCCAAAAACCAATCACGTAATACTTGCGATACGTACATAATATAGTTACGTTAAAAAACCAAACACAATATAAATGAAACTAAAAACACATATGAATACTTACTAAGTAACGTGGGAATGTGTATGTAGCCAGAAACGTAAAGACGATATTTTTGTGGGAAATCTGTGGGTATTTACACACGTATTTCCCACGGATTTATCAACTTGGTGGGTAATCTATGGGAAAGCATCAACCAACTTTCCCACGGACATAATCGTTTGCTTTTACTTTTACGATATGGTTACACGTTCAGGCGTATACAAGTTCGTATACTTACATACTAAACATCAATGCATACAATGAATGTCATAAACGCACATGTGGAACACACACGTGTAGATATTCATACACACGTAATGATTTGTTACACAAAAGGTTATACCTAAACCAACACGTATACTTGCGATACTCACATGAATAGTTACGTTAATAAACAAACACATATAATATGAAACTAAAAACACATATGAATACATACTAAGTAACGTGGGAATGTGTAAGTAGAAGAAACTAAAAACGATATTTATTGTGGAAATCTTCACTGTGGGTATTTACACACGTATTTCCCACGGATTTATCAACTTGGTGGGTAATCTGTGGGAAATTACCCACGACTTTCCCACGGACATAATCGTTTTCTTTTACTTTTACGATATGGTTACACGTTCTGGCGTATACAAGTTCGTATACTTACTTAATAAACATCAATGCATACAATGAATGTCATAAACGCACATGTAGAACACTCACGTGTAGATATTCATACACACGTAATGATTTGTTACACAAAAGGTTATACCTAAACCAACACGTATACTTGCGATACTCACATGAATAGTTACGTTAATAAACAAACACATATAATATGAAACTATAAACACATATGAATACATACTAATTAACGTGGGAATGTGTAAGTAGGCAGAAACGTAAAAACGATATTTTTGTGGGAAATCTGTGGGTATTTACACACGTATTTCCCACGGATTTATCAACGTGGTGGGTAATCTGTGGGAAATTACCCACGACTTTCCCACGGACATAATCGTTTTCTTTTACTTTTACGATATGGTTACACGTTCAGGCGTATACAAGTTCGTATACTTACATACTAAACATCAATGCATACAATGAATGTCATAAACGCACATGTGGAACACACACGTGTAGATATTCATACACACGTAATGATTTGTTACACAAAAGGTTATACCTAAACCAACACGTATACTTGCGATACGCACATAAATAGTTACGTTAATAAACAAACACATATAATATTAAACTACAAACACATATGAATACATACTAATTAACGTGTGAATGTGTAAGTAGGCAGAAACGTAAAGATGGTATTTTTGTGGGAAATCTGTGGGTATTTACACACGTATTTCCCACGGATTTATCAACTTGGTGGGTAATCTGTGGGAAATTACCCACGACTTTCCCACGGACATAATCATTTTCTTTTACTTTTACGATATGGTTACACGTTCAGGCGTATACAAGTTCGTATACTTACATACTAAACATCAATGCATACAATGAATGTCATAAACGCACATGTGGAACACACACGTGGTAAAGTTATTCATACACACGTAATGATTTGTTACACAAAAGGTTATACCTAAACCAACACGTATACTTGCGATACTCACATGAATAGTTACGTTAATAAACAAACACATATAATATGAAACTAAAAACACATATGAATACATACTAAGTAACGTGGGAATGTGTAAGTAGGCAGAAACGTAAAGACGATATTTTTGTGGGAAATCTGTGGGTATTTACACACGTATTTCCCACGGATTTATCAACTTGGTGGGTAATCTGTGGGAAATTACCCACGACTTTCCCACGGACATAATCGTTTTCTTTTACTTTTACGATATGGTTACACGTTCAGGCGTATACAAGTTCGTATACTTACATACTAAACATCAATGCATACAATGAATGTCATAAACGCACATGTGGAACACACACGTGTAGATATTCATACACACGTAATGATTTGTTACACGAAAGGTTATACCTAAACCAACACGTACACTTGCGATACTCACATGAATAGTTACGTTAATAAACAAACACATATAATATGAAACTAAAAACACATATATAGACATACTAAGTAACGTGGGAATGTGTAAGTAGGCAGAAACGTAAAGACGATATTTTTGTGGGAAATCTGTGGGTATTTACACACGTATTTCCCACGGATTTATCAACTTGGTGGGAAATCTGTGGGAAATTACCCACGACTTTCCCACGGACATAATCGTTTTCTTTTACTTTTACGATATGGTTACACGTTCAGGCGTATACAAGTTCGTATACTTACATACTAAACATCAATGCATACAATGAATGTCATAAACGGATATGCGGAACACACACGTGTAGATATTCATACATATGCAATGATTTGTTACACGAAAGGTTATACCTAAACCAACACGTACACTTGCGATACTCACATGAATAGTTACGTTAATAAACAAACACATATAATATTAAACTACAAACACATATATAGACATACTAAGTAACGTGGGAATGTGTAAGTAGGCAGAAACGTAAAGACGATATTTTTGTGGGAAATCTGTGGGTATTTACACATGTATTTCCCACGGATTTATCAACTTGGTGGGTAATCTGTGGGAAATTACCCACGACTTTCCCACGGACATAATCGTTTTCTTTTACTTTTACGATATGGTTACACGTTCAGGCGTATACAAGTTCGTATACTTACATACAAAACGTCTATCTATACAATGAATGTCAGAAACGGACATGTGGAACACACACGTGTAGATATTCATACACACGTAATGATTTGTTACACAAAAGGTTATACCTAAACCAATACGTACACTTGCGATACTCACATGAATAGTTACGTTAATAAACAAACACATATAATATGAAACTAAAAACACATATATAGACATACTAAGTAACGTGGGAATGTGTAAGTAGGCAGAAACATAAAGACGATATTTTTGTGGGAAATCTGTGGGTATTTACACACGTATTTCCCATGGATTTATCAACTTGGTGGGAAATCTAAGGGAAATTACCCACGACTTTCTCGCGGACATAATCGTTTTCTTTTACTTTTACGACATGGTTAAACGTTCAGGCGTATACAAGTTCGTATACTTACATACAAAACATCTATCGATACAATGAATGTCATAAACAGACATGTGGAACACACACGTGTAGATATAAATACACACGTAATGATTTGTTACACAAGAGGTTATACCTAAACCAACACGTACACTTGTGATGCTCACATGAATAGTTACGTTAATAAACAAACACATATAATATGAAACTAAAAACACATATATAGACATACTAAGTAACGTGGGAATGTGTAAGTAGGCAGAAACGTAAAGATGATATTTTTGTGGGAAATCTGTGGGTATTTACACATGCATTTCCCACGGATTTATCAACTTGGTGGGAAATCTGTGGGAAATTACCCACGACTTTCCCGCGGACATAATCGTTTTCTTTTACTTTTACGATATGGTTACACGTTCAGGCGTATACAAGTTCGTATACTTACATACAAAACATCTATCGATACAATGAATGTCATAAACGGATATGCGGAACACACACGTGTAGATATTCATACATATGCAATGATTTGTTACACGAAAGGTTATACCTAAACCAACACGTACACTTGCGATACTCACATGAATAGTTACGTTAATAAACAAACACATATAATATTAAACTACAAACACATATATAGACATACTAAGTAACGTGGGAATGTGTAAGTAGGCAGAAACGTAAAGACGATATTTTTGTGGGAAACCTGTGTGTAATTACACACATATTTCCCACGGATTTATCAACTTGGTGGGAAATCTGTGGGAAATTACCCACGACTTTCCCACGGACATAATCGTTTTCTTTTACTTTTACGATATGGTTACACGTTCAGGCGTATACAAGTTCGTATACTTACATACAAAACATCTATCGATACAATGAATGTCATAAACGGACATGTGGAACACACACGTGTAGATATTCATACACACGTAATGATTTGTTACACAAAAGGTTATACCTAAACCAACACGTACACTTACGATACTCACATGAATAGTTACGTTAATAAACAAACACATATAATATGAAACTAAAAACACATATATAGACATACTAAGTAACGTGGGAATGTGTAAGTAGGCAGAAACGTAAAGACGATATTTTTGTGGGAAATCTGTGGGTATTTACACATGTATTTCCCACAGATTTATCAACTTGGTGGGAAATCTGTGGGAAATTACCCACGACTTTCCCGCGGATATAATCGTTTTCTTTTACTTTTACGATATGGTTACACGTTCAGGCGTATACACGTCCGTATACTTACATACAAAACATCTATCGATACAATGAATGTCATAAACGGATATGCGGAACACACACGTGTAGATATTCATACATATGCAATGATTTGTTACACGAAAGGTTATACCTAAACCAACACGTACACTTGCGATACTCACATGAATAGTTACGTTAATAAACAAACACATATAATATTAAACTACAAACACATATATAGACATACTAAGTAACGTGGGAATGTGTAAGTAGGCAGAAACGTAAAGACGATATTTTTGTGGGAAATCTGTGGGTATTTACACACGTATTTCCCACGGATTTATCAACTTGGTGGGAAATCTGTGGGAAATTACCCACGACTTTCCCACGGACATAATCGTTTTCTTTTACTTTTACGCTTTTAACGATTTGGTTAAACCGTTCATGCGTATACAAGTTCGTTATACTTACATACTAACACATCAACGCTACAATGAATGCCATAAACGACATGTGGAATCACACACGTTGTAGATATTCTACACAGCGTAATGATTTTGTTACACAAAGGTTATACCTAAACAACACGTATACTTGCGAATACTCACATAAATAGTTACGTTAATCAAACAAAACACAGCTGATATTAAATACAAAAACATATTGAAAACCAAATACTATGTAACTTGGGAATGCGTAGTAGGCAGGAAACGAAAAGACGGTGTTTTTGTGGAAAGTCTGTGTTGGAAAATTACCCACGTATTTCCTACGGATTTATAAACTTGGTGGGTAATCTGTGGGAAATTACCCACGACTTTCCCACGGACATAATCGTGTGAAATTTGCCACATGTAAATTAACAAACGATAGTCAAAATCTGTGGGAAATCTGTAGCCGAGGCAAATATGTGTGAAATTTGCCACAATTTTCCCACGGATGTCGAATCAACAAGAATAGTGGAAAATCTATGGGAAATTTGCCACGGATTTCACACAAAAACTTGGTCAACAATTTATACCAATTCGGTGGGTAATTTGTGGGTATTCCGTGGGAAATTTCACACGAGATTTTTTCCGTGGGTAAAAGTTGTTTTTGTAGTAGTGAAAAAGTGGACTAGTATTTATTAAGTAATTAAGAAGTGAGGTTGCCTTTGAAGATTATGAAAGGAGAGTTTAAATTTCAGTTTGCAACAATGTGTCGACTTGTCTCTTAGGCTAGTGAGTTAGTTCAGGACATTTCTGCGCCTGGTTGGCACTTAAACCTTTGTTAGTTATATAAATCTTATATTACAGCTTATGTTTGCAAGGGAACGTAGTCACTGATGTGCATAGAATAGACTGTGTGAACACTTAATTATGCTGATGTGTCATTCTCTTGTTCTCTCTCCAATATGATATGTACAAATCACAACAACATACAATAAGCCCAACCAGTCTAAAGGACAGTTACAACATCTATATCTATACTAATATATAAAACATTTTGCTGGATATCTTGAAAAGTGAAAAACTAAATCCTATTTTTGGAAGGTACGCATGGCTGGCTCATTCATGAATAAAACGCATACTAATAAAACGCATGGCTGACACATTTTTGGAAGGTACGCATGGCTGGCTCATTCTTGAAATGAAAAGGGTTGACCCATTGATACTAATTGATATTCTAATTCTAACAAATATAAAACATTTTGATATTAATTGATTGACTCATTGATTGACATAGATTAACACGCATACTCATTGGTGGAAACATTTTAATACCTATACTCATTGGTTCACTCATTGGTATTCATGTCAACCCTTGTCACGCATACTCCTAATTTTCACCAAAGGGTTTTTCCATACCCTATATAAACAACCATATTTTGGTTATTCATGTCAACCTTTTTTTTGCTTTCATTGACATTGAAATAAAAAGTAAAATAAACAAAAATGGAATCGAAAAATGCCACAACTGTTGCCGATGTTCATGTTTTGAAGAATGACAAAATTGTTGTCGATGTTGATGTTTTGAAGAATGAAACAACCGTTGCTGATGTTGAGGTATTTTTCCTTATCAAAATTGTCGATTATACATGTCTATATAAATAACAGCTTCATCCTAATTTGTCCTTATATTGTGTGTTACAAGTAAGGTATAATGCAAGGCTGGAATATGCAAGGTATAATGCAAGGTCTAATTCATTCCAAATTTAATCAACTTTTATTGCAAGGTTTGATGCAAAAGGAAATCATTTTTTATACACGGCTGGATTGAAAGTATCATAGGAAAGTATTCCATTCATAAACATGTAATGGCTTGCAACTCTTCAATGTAATGCATTCATGGCTGGCAACCTAAAAAAATAAATGATTTTGTTGGGATTTGATCACCAACAACCATGGTTACTAGTGCGGAATTTCAAAAAATAAGAAGAACATACACCACAGCAGTTTATAATCGACAGACAAGTAAAGCACAAGGTATTTTCCTAACCAAACATTGATTAGTATTCGAAAGAATGAAGTACATTATCTCTTCCCCCTCACCTCCTTTTATAGAGATGAGGGGGAGGTAGTAGAATCCAACTAGGACTCTATGACGGCTAAGAATACAAAGTCAAATTGAACTCTATGACTTAGGACTTCTAATCCAATTTGGCTTTTACTTTAACCCCTAGACAATAAGCTAATGATAAAGGCTAAATATAACAATTTCCACCTTAGGCTTTATATTAGCCTATACCAACACTCAATAACTCCAAGCAGTGTTGTAACTTGTGTCCAGGTACCACCTTCGTCAAGGCATCCGCAGCATTGTGTTCAGTACCCACCTTCAGAACTTTAACCGCCTTTGCTTCCAAGACCTCTCTGATAAAGTGATAGCGCACATTGATGTGCTTATTCCTCTCATGAAAAACATGATTCCGCGATAAGTGAATCGCGCCCTGATTATCACAATTAACTGCCACTCTGTTAAGCTCCACGCCTAACTCTTCCAAGAGTCCCCTTAGCCAAATAGCTTCTTTCTTCCAAGCCTTGATAAATGTCATACATCCCGCTTCAGTTGTCAACAGAGCCATCATGTGCGGCATCCTAGCTTCTCAGCTTCATGCACATCCTTGTATCGTTAATCCGTACCCTGTAATTGATCTACCCATGGAGTAGTCAAAATCCACAAAATCCTGTACGTTTGTCTGTAACCCACGATCAAACCTATCATACATACCCACATCTGCAGATGCTATGTCAGGCCTCGTGCAGACCCCTTGATACACCTGGCTTTCAACCGCAATATGTATATGACCATTTACCATTCTTTTCCACATCACAGTCCCGTGATAGACTACCCTCCATCGACAGTATGGAGCGTCCCTCCAACAAAGTTTGTACCCAACTTCCTGTTGTAAAACTTGGACTGTGACACCCTCAGAGTATTACCACTCTGATCCCTGATGATCTCTATACCAAGTACATTTCCTTTTGCTTTATCCAGCAAACCCTTGGTAACCCAGATCTCAGCCTTGCATCCGCAAGAAAAAACCATATCATCTATATAGATAAATAGATGTATGAACATACCTGGTGTATATTCCCAGTAATAGTCGTTTCTGTCGTCACTGCTTTTCCTGCAACCGTTGCTGAGCACATATGCATCTGACTGAGCATCCATTTCTTCTTTCAATTCAGCCTTCTACTTGGAAATCACCTCACAAGAAACTATATCATTGAAAGTCAATGACTCATGTGCATATATCTTCTCCACCGCAGCAACTGCAAAAGCAGCCTCATTACTGTCTTCTCTGTTGGGATTTGATCACCAACAACCATGGTTACTAGTGCAGAACTTTAAAACAAGAAGGCGAAACACACACAGCAGCACCTAGTTATGTCGATAGAAAAGAACACGCACAAGGTATTTCCCTAACCAAACATTGATTAGTATTCGAAAGAATGAAGTACATCTTCTCTTCCCCCCTCACCTCCTTTTATAGAGATGAGGGGGAGGTAGTAGAATCCAACTAGGACTCTATGACGGCTAAGAATTCAAAATCGAATTGGACTCTATGACGGCTAAGAATACAAAGTCAAATTGGACTTTGTATGAACGCACATTGATGTGCTTAGTCCTTTCATGAAAAACATGATTCCGCGATAAGTGAATCGCCCCCTGATTATCACAATTAACTGCCACAGTGTTAAGCTACACACCCAACTCTTCCAAGAGTCCTCTTAGCCAAATACCTTCCTTCACAACATCCGTAAGGGCCATATACTCCGCCTCTGTAGTTGAAAGAGCCACCTCTGCCCAAAAAACCTTGGACAGACCAGACTGAATCAGAAAACAACGTACCTTAGCAAAGATTAGTCACTTTTCCTCATCAACCCACCCCTTCGCTACGTACCCTGTAAACACCCAAATGTTTGGACGACCCACTCTTCATACATTGTTGTGTAGACCTCTGATAACAAGAATCAAGAACATTACCCGTCTTGATCTTTCACCCAGTCTGACATTCCTTTTCTTGCTCCTTTACCAAGCATCCGTGTTTGTCTTCTCCTTTAGTGTTGCTTGTCCTCCACCATCTTTGACCCAGCATATCATCGTTACTAACCAGAAAAACCTCAGCTTCACGATCCCTAAAGCCTCCCTGCAGTTCCACCTTAAACAAAACACGTTTTTCATCATGTACTTCATGGATTCCTGTTTCAACACCAGGACCAAGTTGTTTGAACCCAACTTTAAACCTCCATGCTTTTGTATAATATTCCCATCGAGCTTTTCGATGTTTAACCTAGTATTCATACTAGCCATTCTTTTAACCCTTTGCTAACCGTTTAACCTTTTGTGAATTTACCTACACAAAACACGATCTAGCAAAGTAACCTGTTCGTAAACAACCATTGCTTATCGATATAACCCTAAGAATAAACCTTTTTAGATATCTATTTAAACCAGAAACCCTTCAAAAAAAAAACCCTTTCTAATCAAATATCGATTAAACCTAAAAAATTAGAACCACAAAAAAAATTTTTAAAAAATCCGACAACCCTTGATTCCAGAAAGTACTCGACGCTTTTGAGTAACCCTTGTCGTACTTTTACTTTTGCAAAATAATTTCTTGTAACCTAAGAAACCTTGCAACCTCGACAAGTCTTGGACTTATTTGTCATACTAGCCATCTTTTAACCCTTTGCTAACCGTTTAACCTTTTGTGAATTTACCTACACAAAACACGATCTAGCAAAGTAACCTGTTTGTAAACAACCCTTGCTTATCGATATAACCCTAAGAATAAACCTTCTTAGATATCGATTAAACCAAGAAACCCTTCAAAAAACAAAACCCTTTCTTAATCAAATATCGATTAAACCTTAAAAAATTAGACCATCTAATTAAATCGACAACCCTTGATTCAAGAAAGTACCCGACGCTTTTTGAAGTAACCCTTGTCGTACTTTTACTTTTGCAAAATAATTTCTTGTAACCTAAGAAACCTTGCAACCTCGACAAGTCTTGGACTTATTCTTCGACCCTTTGTTTATTCTGATAACCTTGTGATATAAACCTCACAACACCGAATCAAACAAAGTACCTTGTGCATAACCTCCAAATAATAATTTTTTTCTATTATTATTTGAAAACTAACCTCCCTTAAGTCTTCTACACCTTGTCGCGAACCCGGATAATCGAAGAACTTAAGAAACCCTTTACTGTCGATACTCTGCCGCTCCTTGACGTCAAAAAACATGTACGCCAAGAAATTTGTTGTCGCGAACCTTGTAGCCCAAACAAAAGATACCGTCCTGCTCCTACCAGAAAACCGAACAACAAAGACCTCTTCTTGATTGATCCTAGTTAACCATAGAACCCGCGAACCTGGGCTCTGATACCACTTGTTGGGATTTGATCACCAACAACCATGGTTACTAGTGCGGAATTTCGAAAAACAAGAAGAACACACACCACAGCAGTTTATAATCGACAGACAAGTAAAGCACAAGGTATTTCCCTAACCAAACATTGATTAGTATTCGAAAGAATGAAGTACATTATCTCTTCCCCCCTCACCTCCTTTTATAGAGATGAGGGGGAGGTAGTAGAATCCAACTAGGACTCTATGACGGCTAAGAATTCAAAATCGAATTGGACTCTATGACGGCTAAGAATACAAAGTCAAATTGGACTTTATGACGGCTAAGAATACAAAGTCAAATTGAACTCTATGACGGCTAAGAATACAAAGTCAAATTGGACTTTATGACGGCTAAGAATACAAAGTCAAATTGAACTCTATGACTTAGGACTTCTAATCCAATTTGGCTTTTACTTTAACCCCTAGACAATAAGCTAATGATAAAGGCTAAATATAACAGATTTGATGATTATAGTTGAAACTTATGGAACTATATATGACACATATCTTTTCCATTGCCTATATAAACAACCACAATGTGCTTAACCCCCAGAAGTAGTTGTCTGTGCTTAATGCTTTGCGTCTTTCAGATGATCGTGCGATTATTCATTCTCTCATCACATCTGCTACACCAACCCAAGGTAAACTCAATACTGCACTATTTCTCTGAGTTTACACTCTCTTTTTGTAAGTCAACTTACATGTATGTACTTGTCTTTCAGCCAGAAAATGAAGCCACAAGTACGCATCTCCTTGCGCTCATGCCATTGGTAAGTGTGTGGTTATGCAATATCAGATTTAGTCGTTACAAATTCACGTAGCATTGTGTCTTGTACTTATGTTCTTTCTTCTAATCATATGGTTGTTATTCCTGCTTTTAGGATCTTGAATCCCATACTGATGAAAACACCACACCCACTAATGCGCTCAAAAGTACTATTTCATGCAAGTCCTTCTTTTCTATACACGTCCTTCTTTTCTTTTTCTTATTTTCTGATGAATTGTGGTTTTCATTTTGTTTATTTTGTTTGGTAAACAGAATATTTTATACACGTCCTTCTTTTCTTTTCATGTAGGAATTCCGTGACAACCAGTTGGAACTACTCGATGCTCAAAAGGCGGCGGCAATGAATCCATAGCCTCACAAATTTCAAGCCTTAATTCCATTCTCGAATTCATAGACAAGTATAAATCCTCAAATACTGGTTGCTATCTAGAGAATGTTCAAGTATCTTTGGCTGGTGAGTAGACATAAACTAATACATAAATGTAACTATTTATTGTTATGATGTTGATGATTTATTTCTTTCTTTCCAAAGAGACAGATAAACGAGATGTCTTCTTCAAAATGGCTAAAATATTATGACTTGCATGGTGTTAGTGGAAAAGTTCATGTTATGGCTGTCATAGAGTAAACTAGCCACCTTATATTCATTATATATTATATATATATATATATATATATATACTATGTTTCGGTTAAAACTACGTCGTTTTGACGTAGTTGCTCATTTGACAATTTTTGTTTTCTTTTTCACATACTTGCTACAGTACCGGCCCATCGGGCTCCCACTTTGGGCCGGCCCATTTGACTTTTTTTTTCTGTTTCTTTAACTAGGCAACTTTAAAAAAAATCCACGGTACAAAATTATAGAAGTACTTATTTATTTAGATCAAAAAATATCCGCGACATGGACCAAACACATAAACCCTCATATAAAAAAAACTATTAAACATGAGACCGAAAAAATAAATCCGCACAAATTAATAAAAAAAAATTGCTCGGCACAAAATATCGGTTAAAACTACGTCGTTTTGACGTAGTTGCTACAGTAACCGGCCCATCGGGCTCCCACTTTGGGCCGGCCCATTTGACTTTTTTTTTTCTTTTTCTTTAACTAGGCAACTTTAAAAAAATCCACGGTACAAAATAGAAAACAAAATTACATAAGTACTTATTTATTTAGATCAAAAAATATCCGCGACATGGACCAAACACATAACCCCATATAAAAAAACTATTAAACATGAGACCGAAAAAATAAATCCGCACAAATTAATATAAAAAAAGTTGCTCGGCACAGAATAGGAAAAAATATTACAAAAGTACTTATTTATTCAGATCAAAAATTACCCACGGCATGACGCCTAACACATAAGCCCATATAAAAAACAAACTATTAAACATGAGACCGGAAAAATAAACCCGCAGAAAATAAATAAAAAATAAAAAATTTAACGTCTCGCATCAACGCGCGAGTAATCATGCTTAACACATATTTACCTAAATCTCATAAAATTATATTAAAAAAATAACCTAAATAGCCAAAAAAAACAAACATTTAAACATGAGGCCCAACAAATAAGCCCATATAAGAAAAAAAAACAAAGTATTAAACATGAGACCGAAAAAATAAACCAGTACAAAAAAAAATTAACGTCCCGCAGCATCGCGCGGTCACGCTTGTTCATTATTATATTATTTAATAGTCTTTTGATTTAGTTTAGAGTAAGCTTGGGCAAACAATTAATGAAGTCGGTCAAAGAGTTTGGTTAAGAAGTACTCTACACCTCAAATGTTTTGTGCCAAGAAGTTTTACGCGACAAGTAACGTGTGTTATTAGTTATTAGTTATTATCTCATAATTGATGTAATATTTTACTTTTAGTTTCACTACATGTTTTTAGATATTTTTGATACACGTTAAAAAAAATTCTTTCAGTTGAATTACTCCATGTTACAACCGTTTGCAATTACATTTTGATATTTTCACGTTTTATTTTAAACGTTACACAAAAAACATACCTGCTAGGCTATCATTTCATCACCACAAGACACAAAAAAGTAAAAAACTTAGAGAGAGAAAATAAAAGAAAAAAAATGGTAACTTCTATTAAGAGAAAATAAGAAGCAACACCCTCCACATTGTGTGGTGAAGGGTATTTATAGTACAAAGTGAGATGAAAACCCTAAGTGGGTCGTATGGCACATATGGGCCGACTATATGGGGTTTAGCCTGATACCTAGGCCCAATTAGCTTAAAAGTAATTCCCGTAAACTATGTTTTTCCTATACAAAGCTCGGGATTGATAATGACCATCACTTTTCTAAAAACACGGCTAACAATCTCCCCCTAAGGGGTGGTTATTCAATTGTGGATCCTTCTTGTGACGTCTTGAATCTTGGAGCCTTGTGTTCTTAGGAATTATTTTGAAGTTCTTTTTTCATGCTTGTGATCTTGGATTTTTATCTTTATCTTTAAACTTGATATTCTAATCTTTTTGCCTTGAGATAATCGTGGATACTTCGTGCTGTGAATGACTTCTTAACCAACATACTCATACTCAGACATTATTTGAATGCTAACAATCTCCCTCAACTTAGATCTTTGACTTGATCTGCTTGCAATAATATACATGATGTTCTTTGAGGAAGATCTTGTTTATCAGAGCTTGCGAAAGTGTATCATAAATGTTTGGTGCTTTATTTAAATCATGATTGATGTCTTAAGTATATCTTTATGCTTGGAGTATGAGCATGTGGCCTTGACGACTCTGGAATGGGGGTGACCACCAACATCAGTACCTGCATTTAAATGTTAGAAAAAATAGCAGATATGGACGAATATGGCTTTGTCATTCGTCACAGTTCGGTAGCATTAACCTTCGGTTCTGTGAGGACGGTTCCACAATATAACTATTGTACTTGTGATCAGGTAGATTCAATTTGGAAGAATTTCTTTGACAGGGTTTCCAGCTGTACTAGCATGTTCTCATTACCAGAACGTCTCAAAGTAGACAGCACGATGTGAATCAGTTAGTTACTGTCTTACTGATTAAGTTTTCAATTCGTTTACTGGACCAAAATCAATATCCAGTTGTCACAAGCTTGATTCATGTAGAATCTCGCAAGTCACCTACCGCAGTGCTGTATGATGTTGACACTGGCAGGATTTCCATTCGTCACTGTGAATACTAAAGAGTATAACTCTGAATGTTCTGGCAAAATCACTTGGATAATGCTTAGGACTCTTGTACAACTTGTGTTCTTATTGTTGAACAGTCACATGTATATGGAATGTGTGTCCTAATGAGATTTAGATTGATCTCGTTAGCTCTAGACTCTATAAGTGCACTTTTATTATTTGGTGATTAGAGGCTGGAGCGGATTGCTACCTTTTCAATATTTATGATCTCGGAATAAGAAAGTCGATAGAAGCGTGTTGTACTCCATGAGAAATGAAACAAGTGTCTTTTAAGAGACCTTGAGTGGCTACGAAGGGTTGTGCATTTCATCACTGGGTCCATGATGACTGTCTTTATTGTCAGGTAACATCTTTGTGTTTCTGACAGCATATGTATTGACCGGTTTCTGCCTAGGTGAATGGAGGGATTCTTTCTTTACACCCTTTATCATTTCAATTCTTTTTCATTCTTCAAACCCTTCAATGCTTACCGAGACTCCATAGCTACCACCTTGTTGGGATTGTTCCAGTGCTAGCTATGTCTGAGTCGGCATTATTCCCATTCTCACTTTACTCATTTTTTCATATCGTACCTAAGGACTTCTAGTCTAACTATTGGACTGTCCCAAGGTAAATCCCTCCGGTTCTGGCTGGATCATGAAAGAAATTACCTATCCTTAACCGCTTTATAAAACCGTAAGAAACAACAGTTGGTCGGTCTTTGGGTATTTCCATCGAATCCATAAAACCATTGAAAAATCAATCAGTGTGTTCGATAAATCATTTGTTACACGTTGATAGTTTCCTATATCACCAAAAAGCTCTCCCGACACATATGCATCGTGTTATGAAAAAGTTTTGTACATGCAAAGTCGGGAACAAACTTATATTCAAAATATCTTATCCGTATTAAGCCGTATTGATCACATTTGAGTCACTATTCTCCCCCTCAAAAATTGCATATGTGGTGACAATTTTTGATTTATTTAATGAATTAAAATACAAGCTAATGTACGTTGATTCACTTTAGATATACCGAGCATGGGGGAAATAGGTGCAGCACGCCAAAATGAACAAATAAAAATTATACCCCCCCCCCCCCCAATAAAAGATTAGAGTGAAAACATTGAGTAGGAGTTTGTTGAGCACACAATTTTGAAAGATTTTAAATATTTCTTGTAAAAATATCTTGAAAATTATGCTCAATAAGAAAATGATTTTAGATTTATCTTATGAAATACCATTTCCTTGGTGCTTCTCTTGAGCATTTAAAACATTGAATGTTTAGATGACTTTGCTCAAGACCGAGAAGATATGAACTTCCCGTTGTGTAGGATAAATGTGCATGAATGAACATTTTCCTTTCTTTGGAGTCCGAGTCTTAAGCTGACATTTACTTAGAAGTCGTAGAGAAAATTTTGAAGAGACATTGATGCAGTTGCAGTCAACGAGCGACTCAACGTGGCAAATACGCTTGGCGCTTATTTTGCGGCAACGAATTTCTATGGCGGATTGGGCTGAAATTCGCATGGTCACTCGGAAACAGCCCAACGGTCAAGACTCATAGCTTTGTTATAAGCCCTCTCAGTTTTAGGCCTTTCGGGGTCGTTTGGCCCCTCAAAATCGCGTTTTTCTATTTTTAGGCTTTATTTTGGACAGAATCAATTATGTTTTGCATGTGATTTTGTTTCTTTTTTATTTAGAACTTATCCTCCTTTATAAGGACGATTTTAGGGTTGTCTCTAGCAACTCTTGGAGAAACCTACAACTTGATTAAATAAGAGAATTTCTCGTTTTGAGAATTTTGAATTAGTTCTTGTGTTTGTGTGGCTTGTTTTATTATCGATCTGAATTATTTGGCATCAGAGCCTTTAGGTGACCATGTACACACGTGGTAGAAAGAAAGCTGATGCGGATCCAGCACCTCCTGCTCGTGATCCTCATGATGTAGAGATGATTGAAAGGCTATAGCAGCTGATCCAAGAACTCGAGCTCCAGCAATTACAGCCGGACTTGTTGGCAGAAGAGGCGGAAGCTGAGCCTAATGTCTGGGTCGATGGGCAAGACGACGTTAATCCTTTTGGTGGAGGAAAACATAAGTATGTTAATCGTCTTTAGACATGTTATGAAAGCATTTAAATCTCTCGCTCGAACTTCATTTATATACCCGTGTTAATATTAATCAACATTTCTAGGCATGTAAATGTTATCGATTATCGAGAGACGTGTCGGAGAAGAATATTTTTGGTATTTTTGAAATTTTTTATTTTGTATGTTGCTTTTATAGGTTTTATAATTTTGTATTTTGTTTTTCTAATAAGATATATACAAAGAGATTACTGTAATTTTGCAAGACATTCGAGTTCCTAAGGACACAGGCTGTGCATACCAAGGCGACTGATATCATCAAATAACGTCATATTTTACTATCATTTATCCCATCTATTTTACCCACTTTTATATAATTATTGCATGATTTGGTACTTAATTGCTTTAAAGTTGATAAATACAGTAATTCAGGAGTAACTTGTGAAGACGAAGCAAAAAGGCGCAATTCTGGAACTAAAATGAAGACATTTGAAGAATTCTAAAAACTGCTACTATACGCCGTATCCAGCAAAGAAGATACGGCGTATCTGCACCAGCTCATCACAAGAAACGCGTAATGATCAATTCCCTATCTGACGTATCCACTACTGTCCAATACGTTGTATGCACAGCTGTCTCATCAGTCAAAGATACATATTTAATATGATTGATGGAAATTATCTCGATTGATTTGATCTTATCGCGGACTCCAAGGAAATTAACCCTATACGCCGTATCCACGTATCTCTATATGGCGTATCCAGGCAAAAATCAGACACTATAAATAGAAGACTCAAATACGAGTTTCAATGTGCAATATCATATTCCCTATATACTATACATTAGAGCTCGAATTTCAGAAGCCAAGAAAAGCAGCCAAGGTCAAGCACCAACCACAATTTCATAGAAGACATCGTGTAATTCTTATTTTCTTAATCATTCAATTTTCAATCATATGATTACGCTTGTATAATTACGACGATTGTGGGCTAATACCCTTGGGTATTAGCCATGTTATGAAAATTATCATGTTTGGTTTGATTTAATTTCGGCTTGTTTAATTTATCGTTGATTGTTTAATTATGTTTATCGCCTCATACTTGTTTATATACTTGTATATGCGACCTATCATTCAACTGGGTCTAGTGAGACTTAACCAGTAATCTAGATGCCGGGATAGCTCTTCATGTTGTGTTCTATATGCCCGGATCAATAGGATCACAAATGACGCCTTATCTTTTACCCTTGGATTATGAGCTTAGTTGGACCGGTAGGTGACCCGATAATTGTTCAACCAGTATTGTTCTTGATTAATTGGTAATTGATTTTGGTGGTGGACTACCGGCATATAAAACAACATCAAGTAGTAAATGGGTAAAGTCTCGATGGGCTAGGGTATTAACAGGACCACCACTGCTTTAATTCCCTATGATAGATTATAATTAGACACTAGGATCCCTTATGCGGATGCGTTAATCGTGATAGGATTATTCGTATCTAGGTCTTAGGATGAAGAACCGCCTAGATTACAAATTACAATACTATGACTACTAATTGATTACTATTGATCTTTGTTGAACTATATCAACTAGCTATGTCTAGGGTTCCTTTTATACACCAAGGAAACCCTAATGGGCTTTACAAAATGCGTATAAAGATCATGCATATCTTTTCCTAAGATATCTTATGCATATCTTTAACTCTAACTAACTTCTGCATAAGTGATTCGTGTGATAGTATACACTTATATAGCAACCCTAATACAGATCCTAACCGAATGCCCTTGACCAAGGCAAAAGGTCAAATTCCACAAAAGGATAAAATACACAAGATAGAATCAATTATAAAAAGATTCCGGAAGAGATATTCCCGGGTCGTATGTCCCAACGAGGCTGCAATTGAAAGTAATCCTGGTTTGATGAGAAATTGAATGATGGAGAATATATGATGGAAACACTGATATAATTACAACTAAAATTAATTAAATAAAACCTAATTTAATCTACGGGAAACAGAATTAGTTATAGGGAAATCCTAAATACTAAAAATTAAGAAAATAAATGCTAAATTAAATTAAAAATCAAAATTAAATTCTAATTAAGTTAGAAATCCTAAAACTAAAATACGGGGAACAGAATCAGGTATCGGGAAAACAATAAGTACTAAAATTATGGAAAATAAATGCTAAATTAAATTAAAAATTAAAATTAAATTCTAATTAAGTTAATTTGAAAAATAAAGAAAACTAGAACTAAAACGGAGGTCGTTTGAATGTAAAACGAAAAGAAACGGTAAAACGCACCCGGTAAAACGGGTCTAAAACTGAAATTTAAGAAAAATTAAGCCTACACTAAATTTTATATTTTTCCTAGACACTAAATGACAAAAGAAAATTTTGTAAAAAAGAAAAATATTTTTTTATTAATTTTTGGATTTTTTATGAATTTTTAAAGATTAATAACTAATTAAAACTAAGAAAATAGAAAAAGACAAAAAATAAAAGTTATAAAAATTCTGAAAAAAATAAAATTAAATAAAGAAAAAGTTAACAATTCTAAAAATATAAAAATGCCCAAATTTTACTGAATAAATTAAAAGTAATTAAACTAATTAAATCTAAACCTAATTTAATTAATTAAATTAAATAAAACTAACTAAAGTTAACTATAGGGACTAACAGTGAAAGGACTGTAAGGACTAACGGGGTAACAACAAACTAACAAAGGGGACTAACAAAGGTAACTATAAAAGAAAAAATTACACAAACAGTCCCTGAAGTGGACCCCGATATGCAAGCTTAGTCCAAAGTGCTTATTTTCAAAAAGCTATAAAAGCAAAGTTGTTAAGGGGCTTAAGGGGAACAATTTTCATAATAAGCACTTAGTCTAAATCTTACTAAATAAGCCAGAAAAGTGAGCTTTTTGGGGCTGCAGAAGCTTAATAAGCTTATGAGCTTATTTTTCTTTCTTATTGGGATATAAGCTAACAAAATAAGCTACAACTATGGGGGACAGATAAATAGGGAGAGGGGAGTCCTAAATATAAGCTATGGAAATCTAATAAGCCCTAAAATAAGCTGTCCTATTATTAAGCTTAAAATGACAGTTTATAAAAAAAAGAAAAAGGGCTACTTTAAGCTACTTTTAAGCTAACCTAGAAAGGGAGATAAGCTATAATATTTTGGGAGCTTAAAGAACTAGTAATAAGCTATAAATAAAAGCAATAAAATCCTAGAGTCTAGTATAAAATAAGCTAGATAAAAGGGGCTAAACTATGGTGCTCAGCACCAGGGGAAGGCACACAGTGAGCTTAAGGCTTATTTTGGCTTATTGAAATAAGCTTATAAAAGCTTTTTGGCTAAATCCAAGCACAAACAGATTAAAAGGGGTGGTCAATGAGCTTATTTTCAAAGTATGAGAGTCTAGAAAACAATATAAGCTGCTGATATTGTAGCTTAAAATTGAGGGTTCTTAAAAAAATTGCAAAGCCAAACTTTGACTTATACTTGGTCAAACCAAAGGGACAGAACAAGGTGGTTTTGAAAAGGCTATATATGACTGAAATAAGCACAAAGAGATGATGCTTAAGCTGTTTAAACAGCTTAAGTGGTTTAGCTACTTTGTGGCTTATAAAATTTTGACAGAAATACAAAGGGGCACAAAAACTTATTTTAACACTAAAAGTGGTGATTTAATTGGCTTAATAAACCCTACACACTCAGCCAAAGTTGGCTGAGTGGTTACAACCCATGCCAATCCCATATTGACCCATTTTGAGACTAAACCAAACACTCCCTTAATTTATAAATTCGGGTTTTTTTGGCTTTTTTAGTGTAGTAAAAGCTGTGAAATGTTGTTACAAGAAAGTTTTAATAACTTTAACACATGTTTAAACAAGTTTAAACAGGATTAAACTACTTAAATTATATTTCAAATTTTGACAAATGCAATAACAAGAACTCTTAATCTTTTATATTGAAAACAGCAATATTACAACATAAAGCTTTAAATAAACTGAATACAATAATCTTAAAGCAAACTTTAATTAAATTTTACACTAAGAAAGTAAAAACGGGATTTGAACTCGGCTTGTTCTCTTCTCTTTTATAGAAGCTCTCAGCCTTCTCTTGGACTTGGGTTGTGCTTGTTGTAAGAGTACAAG